>PVJC01011617.1:0-41089 GCA_004026665.1 Murina feae
TAGATAGATAAAATGAAAAGGCTTTTGATGGCTTTTGCCCAGAGGATAGCCTGCTTCTAGAAAACAAGGGAAATGGACATGGTACTCTGTTGATCTGTTGCTAAAGACAATTATTCTCTTTTCCTATTTGACATGTAGGCCCACGCAGATTTAAATAGATTTTTTAAATGTTATAAAAGGACTGGTTAATTGCAGACCATCCCAAACATGAAATTCCATACTTATGAAATGAAAAAATAACCTTACGTTTCCTGGCTCCTCCCACATGCTCCCAGGGAGGCCCAGTGGAGAGGGGAGCTGAGCTGGCAACCACTGACCTATTCAGGAACTGCTACACAACAACCTAAATACCAACCACAGGACTGAGGAATCAAACATAGCTTTTCTGTGAAAAGTTTGGTGGCATCTGCACTATGGTACCATAGAATATTTATGTTTGCTTACAAATAAATTACTTGCAGAAGTATAAGTAATCATTATCACCTGACAATCAATTAGAGGGGGTGGAGGCTGGGTGGAGGGGATCAATGAGGGAAAAGGGGGCAATATGTAATACTTTCAACAATAAAGATAAATTAGCTTGGCCAGTGTGGCTGTGGTTGAGCTCGGTCTATAAAGCAGGAGGTCAAGGTTTGCTTCCAGGTAAGGGTATATGCCCAGTTGTGACTTGATCTCCAATAGGAGGTGTACAGGAGGCAGCTGATCAATGATTCCCTCTCCTTTCCTCTCTGACATCAATAAAAAGATAAAAAAAGATAAAAAAAAGAGAAATGAATGCTGTGTCTAATGGAAAAACATGAACTGATTTAAGTATTCACATCTGAGAGTCTTTCTGTTCTAACAGTAAGATAAAACACGAAAGAGGAGGAAGCTGAACGCCCTCTCTTTAAAACAAAAAGGGACCAGGTAAGCCCCAGTTGGTTTGGCTCAGTGGATAGAGCATCAGCCTGGGCTGAAAGGTCCCAGGTTCGATTCTGGTCAAAGGCACATGTCCGGGTTGTGGGCTCGATCCCCAGTAGGGGATGTGCAGGAGGCAACTCATCATTGATGTTTCTAGCTCTCTCTTAAAAAAAATTAAAAAAAGAAAGGGAAACCTATATAATAAAACCCTAATATACAAATAGACCGAACAGCAGAATGACCGGTTGCTATGACACATGCTGATTACCAGGGGACAGACTCTCAATGCAGAAGCTGCCCCCCCCTCCGGTGGTCAGTGCTCAAAGCCGGGCTAATGGCTGGTGAGTGCAGTGGCAGTGGTGGGAGCCTCTCCTACCTCCGCGGCAGCACTAAGGAGCAGCAAGCAGAGTGGTAAGGAGCAGTGAGCAGGCAGGTGGTAAGGAGCAAGGGGTCCTGAACTGCAAGAGGGATCCCGGGCCTAAGCTGATAGTCGGACACCCCCCAAGGAGTCCTGAACTAAGAGAGGTCGCAGGCTGGGCTGAGGACACTTACCCCCGCAACCCCCACACGAATTTCATGTACTAGGCCTCTAGTGGGTATTATTTTTAGATAGTTTAGCTACCTCCTTAGCTCCTGAATAGAATTCTACTCTAGGTTTCTGATATTACTCATTTTGACAAACAAGTCTATGATCTATTAAGGAATTTTGATACTGTAGCCAAATTTTCTTTCACTAACTACAGTTAGGTCCATGGCCAGATGATTACAAAAAAAGTTTAATAAATGATTATTCTATTTAAAACAAGTGGTTTCTGGAGCCAGACTGCCTGGGTTTGAATCCTTGCTCCTGCACTTACTCTAGCTGTGAGACCTTGAACAGGTTACTTGACCTCTCTGGGCTTCAGTTTTCTTTGTCTATCATATGAAGATAATAATAGGGCTTATTTGGTGCTTAATGATTAAGTAAATTAATATTTGTGAATCACTTAAAACTATGGCCAATATGTCTAATATATAAATACAATGTTTTATTTTATTTTAAATATATTTTTATTGATTTCAGAGAGGAAGGAAGAGGGAGAGAGAGATAGAAACATCTATGATGAACAAGAATCATGGATCAGCTGCCTCCTGCAAGTCCCCGCACCAGGGATCGAACCCACAACCTGGGCATGTGCCCTTGACTGGAATCGAACCTGGGACCCTACAGTCTACAGGATGACGCTCCATCCACTGAGCCAAACCGGCTAGGGCACCTCTTTATTTATTTTCTCAAGATTTTTTTTCTAGTATGGCTAGCAAGAAGTAAAAAATGGAGACTATTATCTGCTGGTTCAGGCCAATTACATGTAAATCCAATAAAGTATAAAGCAAGAAGGAGGGCATCTAAAAGGGAAGTGGCCTTGTAGTGTCTACCTTAAAAATTTCAAGGTTCCAAGTTACGGAGGCCTCTGTTCTCTTCCCAATGTTTTTAAGCTAAATAAGAAATGTTGCCCTGGCTGGGTAGCTTAATTGGTTAAGGTGTCATCCCACTGTGCCAAGGTTTCGGGTTTGATCCCCAGTCAGGGCACATACAAGAATGAACCAATGTTTGTCTGGGTGGCTAACTTGGTTGGAGCATCATCCCGTATACCAAAAGGTTGCAGGATGGATGCCTGGTCAGGGTAGACACCTAGATTTCGGGTTTCATCCCCGGTGTTGTGTGTATAGGAGGCAACCAATTGATGTTTCCCTCGCACACAGATGTTTCTCTCTCTCTTCCTCTCTAAAATCAATTAACATATCCTTGGGTGAGAATAAAGTATCAATCAATAAATGCATAAATAAGTGGAACACAAATCTATGGGTTTTTTTTCTCTCTAACACCCAATGCATTTTAAAAAAGAAAAGAAATTTTACCTGAGCCGCGGGCAGTTCTGACCCAGAGCATTCAGGATGGCATCCGTGATGTTGGAGCAGCCGGAGGCACAGAGGGACTGTAACTTATGGCACCCTCTGCATATAGTAATGAGACCTTCATCTGTGATTTGCTAGAAAACAAGAGCAAAAAATCCTCATAGATATTAGTAACTTTGCAGAAAAGAAGGAAAAAACGTCACCTGTGAAAAGAAGTACCAAAAAGAAAAGCAGATTCACTATTAATCAGGCAACAGACCTAAAGGAAAAGGAACACAATTTGTTTTTTCCTCCCAGTTTCTTTTTTTTTAAATATATTTTATTGATTTTTTACAGAGAGGAAGGGAGAAGGATAGAGAGTTAGAAACATTGATGAAAGAAACATTGATCAGCTGCCTCCTGCACACTCCCTACTAGGGATGTGCCCGCAACCAAGGTACATGCCCTTGACTGGAATCGAACCTGGGACCCTTGAGTCCGCAGGCCGATGCCCTATCCACTGAGCCAAACTGGTCAGGGCCTCCCAGTTTCTTTTGATTTCGTTTGCAAGAGAATCTGTGCTCATCTCGGGGGTAAGAAGCTATAGATATTCTTTTAATTTAATCAACTGGTAACAGCATGGGGAGTGTCATGGTGTACATTCAATTAAATGGTTTTAAAACCTAGAAAACCAATAAAAATGGCAGTATTTTAATAGTTTAAACATACTAACAAGTTCAAAATTGATACTAAGTTACTAAAAACTTATTTTAAAAGACAAAACCACCCGTGGATAACAACTGCAGTCTCACACCAACCGCAGATTCATTTATTTCTATATTTTTCTAATAAAGAATATTCTAATTAATGGAACAGTTGTGTCAAGCTCAAATATAATTCTGCAGGTTTCAAATTATTTTAAAATTAAAAAGAGCAAAGATGTGCCCGGCCGGTGCTGTTCAGTGGTTGAGTATTGGCCTCTGAATCAGGAGGCTGAAGGCTGATTCCCAGTCAGGTACATGCCGGGGTCTCGGCCTCTCCCTTTCTCTCTCTGAAATCAACCAAAATATATTAAAAAGAAAAAAAGGAACAGAGATGTTACATTAAAAAATGTCATGGAAGCATGGAACCCAGTTTGGAATCTCCAAGGGAATGTGGGGGAGGGTGGGTGGGTAGGAGGTGATCAACCAAGGACCTTGTATACGCATGGCCCCTGGACACAGGCAATGAGGGCCTGGGGCAGGGGGCGGAGGCGGGCTGGAGGAGGGCAATGAGGGAGAAAAAGGGACACGTATTTTTAAAAAAAAATCATGCCCAGCCAGAGTGGCTCTTAGTTCATAGGTCCATGCTCAACCACTGAGCCATGCTGGCCAAGCCTTTTTAATATATATTTTAATTGAATTTATCGAGGTGACATTAGTTTATAAATCATTTTTAATGTTTAGAAATTATAGAGGAAGAAGAGAGGAGAAAAGTAAGTCATATTACCATTACTTTGAATTTTATAAAGTACAATTTATTCAACTTTTATGTTTTTAAATTAGTCAAGAAAAAGAGAATGGATCAAGAATGTACTTTTGTCACTTCAATTTGGGCAGGAACATGAAGTCTCATGAATGTTAAGCATCACATGGAAGGAATGATGAAGGAGTAACTCATGTCCTAATATCTGGGGGAAGGGAAAACAGTAAAATAAATATATGATAGAACTGGTTCTTTATGCTTCTCAACTGTGTTTTTTTGCCTGCTGAAGGGTAAAGGAAATGAAACTACAATGGTAAACGGTAGGTATGGTATGTATTTATGTGTAAGTACAAATGTATATACAAACATATATATACAAATATATACAGAATGTGTGCATGTATATGCATATAAATAAAATCTGAAGATGCTCAAAAACAGTTTTTTTCTAACGTTTTAAGATGATGGTTTCATGTTTACATAGTCATATAAGCTCTTTTTCTCAGGTCAGCTCATGAATAAAATTAGGCAAATCTGATAATGAGCAGCTAGGGCAATCTTTTTAATTCAGTCCCCAGAAGCCTCCTAAGCGGAAGCCTCCTAAGCAGAAGCACCACCTCTAAGAGCTGAAGGGCAAGTTGCTGAAATTGTACAAAATGTGGCAGTTTTATTTTTCTTTTTTTAAAATATATTTTATTGACTTTTTACAGAGAGGAAGGGAGAGGGATAGAGAGTTAGAAACATCAATCAGTTGCCTCCTGCACACTCCCTACTGGGGATGCGCCCGCAACCAAGGTACATGCCCTTGACCAGAATCGAATCTGAGACCCTTGAGTCCGCAGGCTGCTGCTCTATCCACCAAGCCAAACTGGTCAGGGCTGTGGCAGTTTTAATCTAAAATATCATCTTTAAACTAAGCAGCCACTATGCTCTCAAGTTTTAGGTGATTAAACAAGAAAGGAAGGGTATAATAATCAAAAGGCCTATAAAAACAAGGAAAACTCTCATCAACTTTTTTCATTGCTCAGAGAGGCTCTCATTCCAAAGCAACACACGTATGTACTTTCCAAGGCAAGAGAGAAAAGCTAAAGGTGCATTGCCAATGTTCCAGGATACTGAAGTTTCAGAAAATTCTTCAAGTAAAATTGAGGATTTTGGGATAGAAACAAAAAAGTTGATAGTCTAAAGAATCATATGTGAACTGCAAATACTATTCAAATATAATTTAAAGGGCACATTTTGCTTGCCATCTGTTTAGATCAGTGGTTCCCAATAGTTCTGACTTACAGATAGATCTTAATCAATGGGACTGCGATGAACTTACCAAAAATATTTTAAATACTGAAGCTTGTTAATGATTTAATTCTACATAGTAGAAAAGTCTTTTTAAAAAAAACATTTTATTGATTTTTTTACAGAGAGGAAGGGAGAGGGATAGAGTGAGAAACATCGAGAGAGAAACATCGATCAGCTGCTTCCAGCACACTCCCCACAGGGGGTGAGCCCGCAACCAAGGTACATGCCCTTGACCGGAATCGAACCTGGGACCCCTGAGTCTGCAGGCCGACACTCTATCCACTGAGCCAAACCAGTTAGGGCAGAATAGTCAAATAGAAAAGAAAGGGAGGAAGTTATAGTTAGCCTATTTAGAATTTGGAATTCTAAATGAACTACCCATTTATCTATGTCAAAGCCCCTGGGAGATGCCCTAATCAGTTTGGCTCAGTGAATAGAGCTTCAGTCTGCGGACTGAAGGGTCCCAGGTTCGATTCTGGTCAAGGGCATGTACCTTGGTTGCAGGCACATCCCCAGCAGAGCCTTGCAGGAGGCAGCTGAGTGATATTTCTCTCTCATCAATGTTTCTAGCTCAATATCCCTCTCCCTTCCTCTCTATAAAAAAATCAATAAAATATATTTTTTAAAAAAATGCCCCTGGGAGAGCCCAGCCAATGTGGCTCAGTGGTGGAGGGTCGGTCGACCCATGAACCAAGAGGTTACTGGAACACTTTCCCAGTCAGGGCACATGTCCAGGCTGAAAGTTCGATCCCCAATAGGGGGCAATCAATCGATGTTTCACATTGACATTTCTATGTCTTTCTCTCCCACTCCCTCTAAAATCAATAAAAACGTATTAAAAATATAGATTTTTAAAAAGGCTCTGGACTATCGTTAAGCAAGCAAAGAATCATCTGATTACTGTGTTCCCTGGGTTAAAGTGGAGAAACTACTGGCCTTGATGACTGAAACTATTACAGTAATAACACAGAAGTCAATTAGTAATACAGAAGAGCTGTAGGAAGGACTGCTTACCAAGCAGGTCTGCAAGTTCAAAGTCACCAGCTCAGGACAGTGTGCACCTATGTACTTGAGAGCTTCATCTTCTAGCTGGAAAGATTATAAAGAGAGAAAAAATAATTCAAAGGATCCAAGTTTAAGAGTGTACACATTCATCAATGTATTTAAAATATAGCCAACCAAGTTCCACTGTCCAAAGGAACAATGAACCACGGTCACATAACGATGTAATTTATATGACCAGTACATTTTATTTTTTACCAATTCTTACCATATCGAATTCTTATTATCATGAAATCAAGAAAACATAAAGATTGCCTAACGTTTGTGGGTTTTTCTTCTGGTAAAGATGCTTTACAGCACTTTGCTGAGCATTTATGAACCTAAAAGAATTTTCACATTTCTACACTCCCTGTATTTTTGGGAGCAGGAGCTAAGAAAGGAATCCACAGTTTATGTGCTGCTGAAAGATGAGTGCTGTGAGTACAGTGCTGAAAACAGATGGCGAGTAATTGATTGTAATGATGCATTCCAATCAATATTTTTCAGGATTCCATAAATAACCAGAAGCGCAAGCTGTTGTTTGAAGGTAGTCATACTTCCAAAGCTCTGTTTTAAACAATGGAACATTTCCCATCGTGATGAAAAAAATGAGGGCATTTTTAATGGAATTCAAGGAATGGTTTGAGTAATCATTTAAAAAATAAGGTAATGAGTCAGTCACTTCTAAACCACTCTTGATTATTCTCATGCCAATGCCTTCCAGTAATGACAAAATATGTTGAATTTATAATGTGACGGCAGGAAATAAGCATCAACACTGTAACATGTAGGTTGCTGTATCTTGGTACATTTAAGAAAAGCTTCTGGTGGTTTAAAAACTAGTGAAAATTGTCAAGGTGGTCTTCTTTGCCTATTCAGTTCAAGGTCTCAGGCAGTAACAATAGGCAAGTTTTCTTTTCAGATTAAATTGCATGAAATCCTTCCTGCCTATGGTGCTTGCTAAGTATGATTTTTGTCCCCCAGTCTGCCTCCCCTCAAAACAAAAATTTATTATTTGGTAATATGTTCCTTCTTCTCTTCTCTCTCTCTTTTTTTTTTACACTAAGGAAAACAGTAATTTTTGGTAAACATGTCTTTGGTCAGTAACACAAAACAATTACATATTCTTTAAGTTTCTCTATGATTCACAAGCACTACATAAAGTATTACCTGTGTGCAGCCTTTTAAGAACAAGGCTTTGAGACCCCCACAGCCTCTCACTAGTGCTTGGATGCCATCCTTGGTTACTTGGTCACACCAGGAAATGTTCAATTGCTCCAACAGTGGACATCCCTCACTTGGTTAAAACAAAATGAAACAAACATATGACTAAATCCAATTCCAAAGGCACCAAAGTCTCATTTTATTGGCCCTTTAGCTAGGAAATGGATAGAGCCGCACGATCTCCCAAGAATATACATATTTACTTAACATAGAGCCAGAACACCGGCCATCTCATAATCACAAACGTGGGTTTATCGATGTCTGTGATGCTCATATGGAACTCTATCACTGAGGAGGGCTAGCTCAAATCCAGCTTAACTAACAAACACTAAGCACAGTATTATTTCCAGATAAACTTTTAATGGAGGTTTGTACTTTTAAAATTATATTCTTTTTGTACTTATCACATATTTATAAGTTCCCTAGATAGGAAACAAAAATTAAGTGGCTTGTTCAAGGTGAGCAAGTAGTTAATAAAGTTTAGAGTCAAACTCAGATTCTCCACCAAATAATTCTATTACTTATCAAAGTACTAATGAGGACATTTAAACTTTTACTTTAAAAATTACAGTGTTTCTATAAATATTCCTTATCTGGGAAGCATCTAGAGTACTATTTCCATAGGCTGAATTTAAAATATATTGCATTTGATCTCTGGCATCTATCAAATATTAGCTTTATCTTTGAACTTTGATTTCATATATGATCTATGAAAGAATCCCAAGCTTTATGACATTCTTTGGAAAATACTGATTTAACTGTGTTATAAAATAAAGCCAGGGGATCTTAGTTCAAGCCCATTCTTCAATATTAATAGTGTGACTTCAAGCAAGTCACTTCAGGAAGCCTGCCTGCCTGAATGTCTTTTAACCAAGATTAGACATAGACACGTCTATGTTCTCCCCAAACTGCTGACCGTACTTCTATCACCGCACTGTATTGCTTCTATTACCACAGTGTAACATGATCACATGTTTAGTGTTTTTTTCCTCCCACTGGACTCTGAGAAACTTAAGGGCAGCAACAATATCTTATTCAGTTACATGCCACAGTTGAATCACATTACCTGGTATTCAAAAAAGTTTTAGATTTTCTGTCTGTAAAGTAGATACTATCTATATCTACCTCACAAGGTTGTCTACAGCACAAGGTTTTCAAATAAATGAGATAATTTATGTGACTATTTTGTAAACTCTAAATGTTATTATATTACGCTATTATTCTACACTGCGAACAGTGTAGGATATGTGCTTAATATTCATAAGGAAGGTCTAGGAGCCACATTTTTAGATTACTTATACTCTACCTAAATCTTTTAGTAGATTAATTCTTATTATTCATAAATGTAACCAATAAATAGGACCATAACAGGCTGATAAAAAAAATAAAGTTACAAAGGGAATGGGCATCTCATCTTCCTTTTAAGATACATTTTCTGTAATGTATTTTTTAAAAAGTATAATACCATCAAAACAATGATAACTTATTGAGTGCTTACTGTATGCTAAGCAATTTATATATAATAAGTTAAAACACATGAAACTGTCATTTTTATAAGACAAAAGCTGCTGGAATATTGACAACTTTATATGGTTTGGCTTAATGTTATCAAATAATGATAATAAGGTTTAATCCTAGTAACAAACCTGAAAAGACAAGGAAAAATTCACAAGGACTACATTTGTTCAAGGTACCTGATCAATGACCTAACTCCAGAGCACTGCTTTAATCACTAAGTGACACTATGTGTCATTTTTGGGGAAGGGGGGGGAAGCCTCCATAGAAACAACTAACCATTCATGTATAAATAATCCCTAACTCACCTCTAGTCATTTCACCTGTCCTATAATTTGGGCAAATGGTAAAAGATCTATTCTGACTGTTGTACATACCCCTAAAACACAGTTTTCTTCAATTCCAACTTTATGTCAGGTTTTTTTTTTAGTAAGTATTTGTTCTGATTGTTGAACAATCTTAAGAAATTTACCTCAGAGCTTTTAGAGACATGTTTGTTATTGATGTACAGGAAGCCAAGTCAAGGTGCCTGAGTTTGGAACAGAACTTGCTAAGGCTAGTACATGTACTGAAAAATGGAAAAAGGAGAAAATAATAAACACACAAATAATAACACAACCTTAGTATGTCATACACGATTTTCATTAAATACATGTATATACTTCACATTTGAAAATATTAATAGCTACTAAAAGCAAACTGCGTATATGCTGATAAAAGATCTACATGCACTCTGCAAATTCAGGAACATCAGAAAGCTACTACCTGCTAGCAAGCGGGGAGACATGAAGATTGAAAGCTCTGTCTCTGCTCTTTCACTTAAATCTCTGCTCAAGATAACCTCTTGCATGGCAGTAATAACTGAATTTTTGCAAGAAATACACAGGATGGACCAGTGCTGGGCTGAAACACGTTACATAACATTACTTCCTACTTTCCTTTATAAATTTCTTATAGACTCTTTTTACAGTGGTCAAGGCCTCAGTTTAAAATTTTAATTTATGAAAAATTTCAAATATATAAGAATGAAATCAGAGGAAGCACATGTACCATCAGTATGCTTCTACATTTATCAATATTCTATTTCTATTTCACCCATTTCTCTCCTTCTTTCGTTCCAATATTTTAAAGCAAATCCCAGACATATTTCACCTGTAAATATTTCACCTGACATATTTTTTAATAGATAAGGGCTTTAATTCTTTACAATCTGATATCATCACTATATTTATTTTCCCCCAATTCTCTCATAAATGCTTTTGTCAAGTTCATTTGATCAAATTAGGATCCAAATAAGAACCATACATTCTATTTGGCAGATGTGTTTCTTAGGTTTTTGTGTGGACCTACACTTCCATTTCTTCTGGCTAGATGCCTAGAATTGCTAGGTCCTATACTAAGTTAAGTTTGACTTTTTAAGAAATTGCTAAACTGCTTTCTAAAGCAGCTGTACCATTTTAGATTCTCACCAGCAACCTATGAAGGCCCCCGTTTCTCCTCCTCTTTGCCAAATACTTGGTATTGGTCCCCCCTTTTTATTATAGCAATTTCAGTGGGTATGGAATAATCTTCTATTGGGCTTTTATTTTATAATTCTGTAATAAACATACTACATTTGTCAGAATCTCCAAAAGAATGTTAAATAGAAATGGCAAGAGTTCACATCCTGGCTCCTGACCTTAGTTAGGGTGAAGCATTCAGGGTTTCACCATGAAGTATGATGGCTAGCAGTAAGTTTTTCATGGACACCTTTGACCAAATTGAGGGAATACCTTCTATTCCTAGTTTGTTGAGAATTTTTATCATGAATGGGTGCTGGATTTTGTCATGTGCTTTTTTAAAAATATATTTTATTGATTTTTTTTTTTTTTACAGAGAGGAGGGGAGAGAGTTAGAAACATCTGTGAGAGAGAAACATCGATCAGCTTGCCTCCTTACACACCCCTCACTGGGGATATGCCCACAACCAAGGTACATGCCCTGGACTGGAATCGAACCTGGCACCCCCTCAGTCCGCAGGCCCATGCTCCATTCACTGAGCCAAACCGGTCAGGGCTGTCATGTGCTTTTTTATCTAATGATATACTAGTTATCTATTGTTGTATAACAGATTGCCCCAAAGTGAGAACTTAAAACAACCAACACTTACTATCTCACAGATTTGTGGGCCAGGAATACCTGCACAGGCAGTTTAGCAGGGTGCCTCTGACTCAGGGACTCTCACAAGACTGTAGTCAAGGGATTGGCCACAGTTGTAGTCATCGCAAAGGTTAACTGAGTACAGATTCCCTTCCAAGCTTATTTAAGTAGCTTTTGGCAGACCTCAGAAGCTCCAACTCCAAGTCGCTCATTTGGTTTTCGGTAGGCTTTAGGTCCCCACTGCCTCTTGGCCAGAGACCTCACTTCTTAGCCACATGGGCCTCTCCACAGAACTACTCGAAACAGGGCAGCTAGCCCTGCCCCCTCCCCCCCAAGTCAAAGCCCTGAGAAAAAGTAGAGCAAGATAGAAGTCACAATCTTTTTGTAACCTAATCTCCAAAGTGACGACACCCAATCTTTTCTGCTGTATTCTATTGTTAGAAATAAGACCTTAATTAGGTCCAGTGCATGCAGGGGACCTTCACAAGGGTGTGAATACCAGGGAGGTAAGAATTACTAGGGGGCCTTTTTAGAGGCTGCCTATCACACTGGATGATCATGTGGCTTTTGTGCTTTTTTTCTAGAGGTAAATCTCATCAGTTACCTACTGTTATATAGTCCAAAGTCAAGAATTGTTCCGACATTTTTAAATGTCAGAGAGAGTAAAGGAGAGAAAGAGAGAAACATGGATTGGTTGCCTCCCATAAGTACCCTGACAGGGATTGAAACCATGACCTAGGTATGTGCCCTGACCAGGAGTTGAACCAACACCTTTCAGTGTATGGGAGGACACTCCAATCAACTGAGCCGCACTGGCCAAGGCAAGCCACTCTGGCTTTGAACCATGAGCATCTGTGCTTTGTCTCAGTTTATTTTGTTTATCTCTTAAGGTGTCCAAAGCTTCATTATTTTATATAAATTTGGATTAAGAAAGGTTTCCTAGGGACACTTTCAGATAGCAGGGGAAATCTGTATACGTACTTAAACCTATACTCTTTTCCCTAAGCACTTCACTGCCTTTGGTGCATTTTACAAGTCTCAATGTTGTTTTCATTATCACACAGCAAAACGTATTGTCTAGTTTCCTTTGTAATGTATTTTTTGATCCATAGGTTATTCAGAGGGTGGTATTTAATTTTTACATTATTTAGATACTGGAGGGCTGATGCACGAAATTCATGCAAGAGTAGGCCTTCCTTCCTCAGGTTGCTGGCACTGGCTTCCTCTGGCACCTGGGACCTGGGCTTCCCTCGCAGCCCTGGCTTCATCTGGAAGGTCGTCCGGAAGGATGTCCAGTCTAATTAGCGTATTATTATAGAAGATGTGTTGTTGATTTCTATTTAAATACTGTTAATGCTATAGAACACATTCAATAGAATTTCAATTCTACATTTATTGAAAATTTGTTGTATGGCCCATTACTTGGTGTGTATTATTGAGTATTCCAAGTGCACTTGAAAAGCTTATTCTGGTGCTTTTTGGTATAGCATTATATAAATGTCAATTAGGACAAGTTCACTGATAGTGTCGCTCAAGTGTTCTATAATTTTACTGGTTTTGATATACAAAGAGGAGGGCACTACTTAATATCTTTTGCATCCACTTCTTCCTGAAGTTTACATCATCAGCTGATATTAATAACCACTTCAACGTTCCAGTGACTAGTGTTTGTAATAGTGTATCTTTTCCCATCCTTTTAATCTCTATTATCTTTAAGTTTTCCTTAAAAATTTTTAGTATATTTGTAATTGCTATTTTCAAACTCCTTATTGGTCAATTTTATAATCTCTGTCATTTCTGGGTCTATTTTTATTGGCTGGTTTTTCTCTCTGGCTCTTCTTCTGGTATCATTTCCTGCTTCTTTGTGTGTTGTAATTTTTAACTGAATGCTGAAAATTCTGTATGTGTGGGAGGGTTGTTTTCCCCAGGGAGACCACAGGAATAGAAAGAAGAGACCCAACCTTTAATTTTTAAAAATGCATACTTATTAATTAAATAATATGTCTAAGATGTTTTTCAAAAGAAGATAAATGAGGAGGTAACGTGACACAAGACTAGTCATTAAGTAATAATTTCTCAACTGTCAATTTGAAGATGGCTGATGGGTTCAATTTTGACTACTTTGGCATATACTTAAAATGTGTTCTAAGAAGTCAAACATCAGAAATAGTAATTTCTCTCTAGTGGTTATAGCTTCAATTTGATATGGCTGGGTTCGTGTGTTTTGTTTTTGATTGTTATGGATTGCTTTGATTTCTTTTTTAGCTTAATTCATGTTTTAATTATGTAGTGCATTTACATGACTATTAAGGTATAAAACATGATACTTCAGAAGTCTCTTTCATTCCTGTCTCTTGGTGTTCTCTCTCCCGCATAGGTAACCATTTTCATTAGTTTTTGATTACCTTTCCATTGCTTCGTCTAGAAAATACTAATAAATATGAATATATATTTGTATTATATCCCCTGGCCCTACAAAATATATCTTATTATACAAATTCTTCTGCAACTTGCTTTTTTAACAGTATGTTCTGGCAATCACTCCAGTACACTATAGAAAGATTCTCCTCATTCCTTGTTTTTTGTTTGTTTGTTTGTTTGTTAATCCTCACCCAACAATATTTTTCCATTGTTTTTTTTTTTAGAGAAAGTGAAAGGGAGAGGGAGAGACAGAGAACACTGATGTGAGGGACACACATCTATTGGCTGCCTCCTGCACGCACCCAACCAGGGCCAGGGGACCTGCAAACAAGGTACATGTCCTTGACTGGAATCAAACCCAGGACTCTGTAGTCTCCAGGCTGATGCTTTATCCATTGAGCCAAACCAGCTAGGGTTCATTCCTTTTTTTTTAACCAGACATCTACTAACAGACATTTGGATTGTTTTCTGTCATTTGCTATTAAGAATAATGTAGTAATTGCCCAGCTGGTGTGGCTCAATGATTGAGCGCTGACCTATGAACCAGGTGGTCACGGGTTCGATCCGCAGTAAGAGAGTGTGCGAGAGGCAGCCAATCAATGTTTCTTTCTCACTGATGTTTCTAGCTCTCGTTTCCTCTCTCTAAAAATAAAAATATTAAAAAAAATAATAATGCAGTATTTGCTATTACAAACAGTAAAAATGAATAGCTTTGTACATAAATCGTATTACATTTCTGCCAGTGTATGTTTGGTATATAATTGTTAGACAAATGTGTAAATTACATGTCACTTTTTAGATACCATGTGGTTAAATTCTTAATCTCTATTACATTAAGTATTCAAAGGAAAAAAATAAACAGGTAATTTATCTAAAGTAAATGTTGGGCTACTGGTATATAGTAATGGTTGGAGGAGGGGTTAGTAAATTGTCTCTCCTATTAAAGATTTCCAAATCAATCCAGAGGAGTAATACTTGTTAATAACCATAGTCCTTGTCTTTCAAATACTTTCCTATGTTACAAGTGAACGATGTTGTGACCTCAAAGAAAGAAAGAAAATAAATAATGTGCCCCTGTGCTTGGAGTGTCATCCACTTTCCTTCATTCGAGCAAGTCTAAAAATATCTCTTTTATGAGGACTTTTTGAACAGGAAGATTCAGTGAATAATTCTGGCCCTTCGCTGTGAAAACATAATTCGCCAATGGTTTCACTTCACCTCACAATAGGCAACAACTTCCCTACCTAATATGTAAATGTTATTTGATACATGTCATTACCAATAGATATTCTTGAGCTTTTAAAAATGTTTACCTTTGATGTCTATTATGTCTGTGATGAAAAACTCTCAAGGATGAATGATCAGAATTTATTTCTCTTATATTATGACCAATACAAACACAGTACATTCAAAGTCATTTAATCAATATTCTCGATATTGATTATCATAATGTTTAGTCCCAGGTGTAAGATTTTACACGTTTTTATAAAACTGTTTACCATGTCTTCTGAATGACAGCCACTAGTATCTTCTTGAAATATAAGTTGTCCTAGTAATTTATATCATTATTATCCCTACTGTATATTCACTGACTACAGTTTTTAAGTTTCACTTAAAAGATCAAGATAGGATATGCGCCAGATTCCAAAATAAATGCCTTATTTCATTGCTACTTTAATGTCACTTTCTCCTTTTAAAATATCTTTCTTCTATAATACCAAAATGACATTTGCTAAATGTATTTAGTAGCATGCATTTAAAGCCTCTATAGGCAAAACACACAGGGCTATGAGTTTACCCTTCTAAAACACAAAATACTTACGCGTCTGTAGTCTTTGTACACCCATTTAAATTTAGTACTTCAATGTTTCTACAGTTTTGTGCAAACGTCCTTCACAGGAAAAAAAACAAAAGGTTTGAAATCAAACAGGCACAATTCTGGTATTTAAAAATAATAAAAGATATATATTGTAGGGAGCAGTTATAGGATTAAACCTCGGACTGACCTGCTGGCAAAGCCACAAACAAATCCCAGCTTAGAAGGCACAGCCCTCTTAGCATGATTAGGCTTGACCTTATGAACTCCCTAGATCTTAGCTGGGTAGCTAATGGGCTGAGGGAGATGCAACAAGTGCCAGCAAAACGAGTGAAACTCACAGGATCATTGTAACTATGGTGACCACTACCTTGTTTACCTCTGGCTATAAAATAAAGGCTCAGCTTGCTGTCTGGATCCCTCTCTGTGGCCTCAGCCAGGCACAGGAGATCCACTTAGACCCAGCGTATTCTCTTTGTCTTTTCTACAACCTTCGCCGTCCTCCCTCAGGCTTGCCAAACTCTTGGCTGTGCTGGCACGGCACAGCATACACACACACACACACACACACACACACACATTATTGGCAATATTGGATATTGGTACAAAAGTAGTTCATAATCACAAATAAATTAATTTTCAACCATAAACACTTTTTTTGCGGGCGCAAGGGTGAAACCTCACCGAGGGTATTTTTCTATGGGTTTCTTGGAAAGCATGGAAGGGAGGGGAGATACAGAGAGAAACACTGACATAAGAGAGACACTCTGGTTGCCTCCTGCAAGCACCCGAACTAGGGCCATCTGGGAATCAAGCCTAAACCAACGTATGTGCCCTTGACCAGAACCGAACCCCGTGACCCTTCAGTCTGAGGGCTGACATTCTACCCACTGAGCCAAATGAACTTGGGCTCAACCACAAACTTTTAATGTTGATCTTTTTGTCAACCAAGGTTAAAATTACCTTAACTTTGAGAAAACAAACAAAAAACCCCAAAATTTACTCAAGGCTTCAAAAGAACTATTTATGATATGGGGAGTTTGGTTTTTTCGGAGGGGGCATTAGTTCTTGTTTTATTCTCAAAACCCTATAGCCCACTACTGGATATCTTTGGCTATAAACAATGTATGTGTGTTTGAGTTCAGAATAGCTTAAAGAAAGCAATAACTTTCTTCATAAAAAGCTTAAAACCATTTTAACCTTTTCTGGATGAGATGGTGCTTTCTTTACTTCAGTACAGAAGATCAGTTAATTAATAGTTATGTTCTTACCTTAATGCATTGTCTCCAACTCCAAGACACCCACGAAGACTTAACTTTCGTAAAAAGCCCCCGCATCTTTTTGAAATATTCTCCACTACTCGGCCCTGTAAAATATAGACAGGTAAACAAAATGAAAAGTCACACTGATTTGGAAAAGAATACATACTCATCCTATATAATAAAAGGGTAATATGCAACTGGATCCTAACAGCAAAACAACTAGGAATGACTGGCCACTATGATATACAGTGACCACTAGGAGGCAGACGCTCAATGCAGGAGCTGCCCCCTGGTGGTCAGTGTGTGTCACAGTGACCAATCATTCCCAGTCGCTCTGCTGTTAGGGTCAATATGCATATTACCCTTTTATTATATAGGATATAGACTAGAGGCCCAGTGCACGAAATTCGTGTATGGGGGTGGGGTGGGGGATAAGTCCCTCAGCCCGTCCTCCACCCTCTCGCAATCTGGGACTGCTGGCTCCTAACCGCTTGTCTCTCTGCCTGCCTGATCGCCCCTAACCACTCTGCCTGCCTGATTACCCCTAATGGCCATCTGCCTGCCTGCCTGCCTGATTGCTCCTAACTACTCGCCTGCCTGCCTGATTGCCCTCAACTGCCTCTGCCTTGGTCCCCGCTGCCATGGCTCTGTCAGGAAGGATGTCTGGAAGGTCACTCTAATTAGTTTTTATTATTATAGATAAGGTAGACTGCCCAACTTCCATTCTAATTAAACTGCAGCCACTGAAAGATATTAACTCTATTATTTCTGTACTCTTTCTAAAGTATTCTAATTACAGCAGAGACTCAATGGACACCTAACCAAAGCTTGCTGAATGACTGTGTGGGCCATGTTGCTTTAAACAGTCACTTCCATTAGATTAAATAATTGTGAAAAACATAAAAATACAGTTTAATGTCAATGGATAGTAATTTAAAGGCACTTTTAAAGATAATGGAAAGTTCATGTGAGGCTTTAAAAAAAAATCCTTACATGGATCTTCAAGATAATTAAGTTCCAGTGAAATTTATTTAATTTTTATAATACAAGTAGGGGCCTGGTGCACAAAAATTTGTGCACTGGGGGGGGGGGTCCCCTCAGCCCAGCCCGTGCCCTCTTGTAGTCTGAGACCCCTCGGGGGATGTCCACCTGCTGGCATGCCCGGCCAGCTTGGGTGAGGGGCTGAGGGCCGTTTCCAGGCTCGCCACAGCTCCCATTGACCCAACATCCCAGCTAGGCTGGCTGGAATCAGGTTTCTGGGGTTTATTTATCTTCTATAACTGAAACTTTGTTGCCTGGAGTGGAGGCCTAGGCAGGCAATGAAGCCTCCTGTTTGCTTCAGCTCCATGGCTTCTATAATTGAAACATTGTTGCCTTGAGCAGAGGCCCGGACGGCCTAGGTAGGCAGTTTCAACTCCATCACTGGTGCAACGGAAGCCTCCTGTTTGCTCTAGCTCCATGGCTGCCGACCTCCATCTTGGCTGGGTTAATTTGCATACAGCTGCTCTGATTGGCTGGTAGGTATAGCTTAGGTGGTTAATTTGATATTACTCTTTTATTAGATTAGATGAGGACTCTTATTATTTCCACTCTTTTGATGAGAACACCAAGGACCACAGAGCTCAAATTGAGGTTAAAATAATTTAAGCGATTATGCTTCTCCATTTTAGAACTAATAAACAATACTAAGAGATAAAATATGGGAGAAAGGGAGGCGGGGCGGAGGAAGAATCTCTCTCCAACAAAATAATTCAACAAATGACTTTGACTTTATTCTGTTTTTCATTCTCCACAAAAACTATCTTTCCAAGAACCAAAATGCCCATCTCAAGAAAAATTTATGCAAATATCATACTTCAACACATTAACTGATTCTTCAATAAATATAAAAAGACTTCCTTAAAATGATCAAATACAGGCTCATATTTTCACCACAAAAATTTTTTAAAAATTGTTTTTGTCGTATTAATACAAATAGTATTATTTCAATTAAATAATTCTGTTCATTCTCAAAGACTCAAAGAATAAGTTCTTGGGAACATTACAGGCTCCCATGAAGTTCATATGCACCAAAATTAATACTCTGTCTCTCCAGGGAAAGAAGATTTATATGGTTGCACTGATCTGTTCCATGCTGTAATTACATCTTAACAAGAGAAATGGGGCCACACACCACATAATTATACCTCAATATCCCTCTGGAAATCGAACAGGTCAATTCGCTGCCAGTTACTACCATCCAGAGCCAGAACATTCCAGGCCTATTTAGAAGAAAAAGAGACAGAATGAGCAGGAGCTGGAACAAAGGCGAAAAACCCAGCAATATTCGTGTTCACAATTCATTCTACTCATGATTGAAATAGATGGAAACATTTCTCAGTCCCTCACCATTAATTCCCAGTAAGTCTGCCTTCTTACTCATACTTTATTCTCCAATGAGATTATCTCATAAACGAGTGGGTAGAGCTACAATAGATTTTAGGGGCTTGGGGAAAGAACAGGCTGTTATATGTATCATAGCCAGAAACTGTTTTCTAACTGGAAGATTCTAGTTTCTCATCCCAAAGAGATAGTTCAGCTGATGAAAAGTAAGCCACATTACTCTATTTCTCAACAAGAATCAAGATGAGGGTGAAACCAAAGAAAGAGGACAGTATAATGGATATTGCTATGTTCATTATCTATTTGCTATCCACAGCATCACTTCATTAGACTTGAAACTGTGATATGGTAACCTGGGACTTTGAAAAGACAGCATAATTTCTCTGTATACCTGATAGAGCCTTAATGCTTTCCTTGAGACCAATTTGCTCACTCAGGGGTGTTTTTCAATTGGTTACCTTTCCTTCTAACTTAATTCAGTGATCATCACTGCAAAACAGTGAAAGTTTAAGACTTCTCATACATTTCTTCAGTAAGCTAAAGGGAGGTAAGAAAGTTTCTAAGCTTTTCAACTTTTCAGGATCCAGTGGAAAATGATTCAGTTAATTTGCTGTATTTTAATAAGAAAGTCTTTACAAGTTTTCCCTATTGAATTTAAAGTGTAAACAAAAGCCTTAATATTGTTGAGCTATAAACTTAGAATATCATCTCTTACTATAACATTCAAGACATAGATTTATATTGAAATTTTTTAAAATTGTGGATACACTTATTGACCCCAGGATAACTGTCAAAAAATCAGTAAGAAATAAGTCAGGGGTATGAAAGTAAACAAAGTTATTACTCTAGAAATCTTCGTTTTTTGGGGAGTTCAATGTTACTTTTCTTTTTGTAGCTTCGTATTTTTCCAATGGTTTCTTAAATGGCTAGCTATGGGAGATAACAGATAAAACTTTTAAAGTTCATATGTTTACTAGATTCTTGGGTTAAATATACTGATTTGGTTTGCTATTTCCCATTTCCTTACACTACACTTTCTCTAGCAACAGGAAAGATGCCAAACTGAAACAAGTTCAGAATGACAGGTTTCCTTCTAAAGTCTTGTTTTTGTTTTGTTTTTTAAAACAAATACTTCAAGTACAGAGAATGATAACGTAGCTATTGATGTACTAACTATCCAGATTTACTGAAAACTGGCATCGTGCTTTACTTCTTTTAAATTAAAACATATTAAGAGGGAAGAAAAACCTGCAAGTGAAAACAATTACAATTTACTCAGGTCGACATTGCTAAGAATAGATGCAGTAACTGAACAGGTTTAGACACTGGTCTGAGTATTTTGTTTCTCAATGATGACCTCAGATTCATATGGAGACAAAAAGCCATGTCACTCAAGTACCAGGAACAAACATGTCATAAATCATCAAAACACTACTGACTGTTTCAAAAACAGCTGATGCACAGATTTAGTGTATGACTTTTAGGATGCAGGAATTACATTAAAGATAGCTAGACAATAAATTTTCTATGGCAAGTTTTGTGTTTTGTTTGAGAGTGGTATTGGCAATTTGAAGAAAAACCTAGGTCTACCTACAAAGATAAACACAATACTGGATGGTATGATATAACCATATTACATATCCAGGACCTAGGATTTTACCATTGTGCAGTTTATAAAAATATGATAATTCTAAGTACACATTCCTTTTATTAGGTTAATTATTATATATCTGTATTACAATAGAGACTAGGAATGGTCTAGTTTTTCCACAAAAGAGTTTCTATTCTTCCTATTAGTGGCAGCCAATAAGATTATGATATTTCACTGTTTTGTCATGACAAGTCACATGGCAAAAATGGATAATTAAGTAAAATGTAAAAAGTGACTTTGAGGATGGAATCTGGTTTGCTCAACATTTAAAAAAATCTAGCTATTACCTTTGAGGGAAATACAAGGGGAGGTGACATGCGAACCAGGCCTCAAGAGCTTTCCATGTGTATGTGTAAAATTAACTAGGAAAACATAATGAAACACTGTTTTATTACAATTCTCAGTAGAGAGCAATCTTTTAATTTGTATGTTTAATACTTTTTCCTGGAAAATGTTTCCTGTTTGTATTTTACAAACAGTCAAGACAGCACATGTAGTAGAATTGTAGAATTACATAGATTTGGGTATGCCATGGATGAAAGAACATCCTTTGAAACGCAACATTCAACTAACATCTAAAGTAAATAGTTCCCTACTACAGAAGCTGATTATTATCAGTATCAGGAAAGGGTACCCCTCTAATTATGTCAAGCATTCTTACCCTGGAGACCTGAGCACAGCGACACAAGGTAACAACATCCAGAAAAGAAAATATCCTAAAAAGAGATAGAGACCACTTTATTATAAGATAAAGTAGAGCAATTTACAAAAATAATACTGCCCATCCATTTAATAATGGACCGTATGTGCAAAGCTTATAAATTTTCCAAAATAAAGAATATTACAAATGACATTTAGGGTTAGGGGAAAAAAATTCCTCAACTACAATACTACATACTATACCAAAAGGAAACCTGAGCCTCAAATCTTATAGTACATCTCAATCAAAGGCCTTATGTCACCCAGCTGGCAGTGGCTGAACATCGATCTATGTATGAACCAGGAGGTCACGGTCAGGGCACATGCCCTGGCTGTGGGTTTGGTCCCTCGTGGGGGGTGTGCAGGAGGCAATTGATCAATGATTCTCATCACTGATGTTTCTTTTTCTCTCTCCCTCTCCCTTCCTCTCTGAAATCAATAAAAATATATTTTTAAAAAACACCTTTTGTCTCTGTTCACAAAAGGGGAAACAATAATCTCTCTGATCTTTCCTTCACTCCCCTCCTCTACCAACTCACACACACATAGTATACACTATTACGTGATAATTATGGCCCAACACTTCCAACATTTGAAAAAATGAAAAATATTTTAGATTCTTATAAGTAATAATAATCCTCATTCTGAAACTGCACTTGTTTCATAGCTAAATGGGCATGTGTAGGTCACTTTTACAGTTATCAACATCATCTCTGAGGAACAAGTCACTTTACAGTAGCTCTTGGAAAATACACAAGACTCTTTGTCTTATAAACACTGACATTCATTTATCAAGAGGCACTCCTAAATAAATGCATATGGCTCTGCTCTGAAAGAGAGTACAGTCAATTCTGCTACATGATTTCACATTATGCAAAGAGTGGATTCCAGCTTGCTAGCACATTAATAATAAACTCTGTTTTAAAAGGGAAGGAAGAGAATCAGTAAGTTAAAGTTAAGAGGAAACAAGAACACTTGCTTAATTCACTGGTAATTTGGCTGTGGCCTTGCATTTACAAGGAAGTAGCAGGGTCCTAAGAACACAACTGTTCTCCATGTAAGTTAATATATGCTGGAATCGATGTATTATGTAACTAAAAATCTAACCAAACCAAATGCTGTATAATATTTATTAAACTGTGTTTTTTTAAGTCCTCACCCAAAAATATTTTTTTCATTGATTTTTAGAGAAAGTGAAAGGGAGAGAGAGACACATTGATTGGTTGCCTCCCGCATGCACCCAACTAGGCCTGGGGAGCTAACCCAGGACTCAGGTATGTGCCCCTTGACCAGAATTCAAACCTGAGATCCTTCCGTGTGAAGGGCTGACATTAACCACTGAGTAATACCAGCTAGGACTTAAACTGTATTTTAACAGAATACTTATATAGTCCCAATATCTCTCCCCACAAGATATTTATCAATAACAAAGGAAAATAATTTCACAGTGGAGAAACAGAAAAACACTATCTTAACTAAGTGATCGAAGTTAACATCACCAGCAATAAGCATATTAACATATGTGCCTCCTATTATGATACGCGGAGAAGAGCACAACACCATTTTTTAATGTATCTGTCAAAGTGCATAACCTAATCATAAGGAAACACCAGACAAAGCCAAATTGAGGGAGTCTATAACATAACAGTTTAAAAGTATCAAGATTATGAAAACAACAGAAAGACTAAGGAACGGCCCCAGATTAAAGAAAACGAAGGAGACACGACAATTGAATGGAATGTCTAATCCTGGAATGGATCCTGGGCCAGAATAAAAGGTATTATTGGGACAACTAAGAAATCTGAATAGGTCTGTAGATTAGTTAAGAGTACTATATCAATGTTAATTTCCTAATTGTGATAATTGCATTGTTTAATTATATAAAATTTCTGTTTTTAGGGAAGGGTATTCTCAAAACTATTTTTGTGGCTTTTGGTAAGTATGCCACTATCTCAAAATGAAGAGTTCAAATAAGAATAGCTAAGAGATACAAAAAGGCCTGACAAAAAGTAAGCTTTCTTTCTTTTCCTATCTTCCAGCTATCCAGTTTTCCTTCCCAGGGCATCTGTTGTTTCTTGTCATGCTCTGTATACTTTAAACAAAATTTAAACTTCAGAAAATATCACATACCAATAATAAATAAATTACCAATTTTCTAAAATTTAAACTTTAGAAAATATCACATTCCAATAATAAATAAATTACCAATACCCAGATTGAATTTATTAACACTTATATTGATCAATTATCTGCTTGGTGTAATGTTAATGCTTTAAACAAAGTCTATGTTTTATATTCTTAAATGCATTCATAAGTAGCATTCTTTATGGTATCTAGTCATTTCTTTCTTCTCAGGATATCAATTTCACTCTGACTCCAATTTAGGAAGGGACTTGTTCCCATCAGGAAGTACAAAATTGACTATCTGGAACTCAAGCTCATTTCCTCACAGAAATCATTGGTAGTTAGGTGTCCTGTTTAGGTTAGAAAGCAATCAATTTAAACAATAATGCCAGATCATGAGGGATCTTGTAGGCCATAGTAAGAAATTTGGGTTTCATGGCAAAAACAGAAACACATAAATCATATATGATGTACCAGTTAACAAGGAGTCAAGTAATTTCCCTAAATCTTAGTGAGTCTTTTTTAAAAATGTATTTTATTGATTTTTTTTTATAGACGAAGAGAGGGGGATAGAGAGTTAGAAACATCGATGAGAGAAACATTGATCAGCTGCCTCCCGCATACCTCCCACCGGGGATGTGCCCGCAACCAAGGTACATGCCCTTGACCAGAATCAAACCTGGGACCCTTGAGTCCACAGGCCAACGCTCTATCCACTGAGCCAAACCGGTTAGGGCTCTTAGTGAGTCTTAAGGTAAACTACAACAGTACAATGTAACACTGAGCATTCAAATAAATGTCATTATAAAAAAACCTAAAGAATGCATTAGTTTACTCAGCTTACAACAGCAGTTAAGAACATAACCTACCTAAAAATATATAGCTAAAATTTTGCTGAAATTTGAGGGATACTCAAGATATTACTTAATATATTCAGGATTGTATATTCTCCAATGGCCCTGGGCAGTCAAGGGTGTATTGCTATTCACTTAAGCTTTAGTCAACCAGCACATACATAAGCAATATTTCCAGGGAGAAACTCATTCCAAGTTCAATTCTGTTATTTTTTCTTAGTATCTTCAATGTGTAAGGTACTATATAAATATTTATAGGATACTAGAGGTCCAGGGTCCCTCGGCCTGGCCTGCGGGGATTGAGCCAAAACCGGCTCTCTAATATCCCAAGGGGTCCAGGATTGCGAGGGTGGTTCTTGGGTGACACACCCCGGAATTGGGCTCCCTCCTCTCTAGTTCCAGGTGCATCACCTGAAAACCATGGTTGGCAAGTCACCATAGCTTGGCGGCTCCTGTACTGAGCATCTGCCTCCTGGTGGTCATTGCATGTCATAGTTACTGGTCTGATGGTCGGACGGTCACTTAGGCTTTTATGTATATAGATAGTCCCTGTTTACAGAAATCTTACAATATAATGGAAGACTTTAGACATGTAAGTCCTGAAGCAGGGACGGGTTGGTTATGGGCTGGCTAACTTTGTAGCAAACTAAGAACAAGAAGTGATACTTCTTAGCACAAATAACAACTTCTTACAATTGCAAGTGAGAATACACCTTTCTTTCTCAGTCGTGATATGTCACGTAAGTGAACAAAGAATGGTGTGATTAAGTGTCCAACTAATGGATACTAAAAATAACTTCCCTAATGTCTGTTTCTTCCTAGGTGATTCCTAAGTCAGGTATATAAATCAGGAGCTGTGTGTTTTATGTTATGGGTGACCCAAATGTACTTTCTAAACATTAAAAGGTAAAATCCAAAGTGCAATATAGAAAAAGAGTCTCAAATAGCTTTTGCCTTTCTATCAGTAAAATAAAAGGTTGTAACTCTTCTATACAGCACCTCAGTGTATGTAATATTTTGTTGCAAAAAAAATGTGGGGAAGGAATGGATTAAAATCACTCTTCAAAAAAAATCAGTACTATACTAAAATAAAACATGATTATCTCTTACATTATCTACAAGAATAGGGCAAAGGGAAAATGAGTAAACAAAATCATATATAGGTTCAAATTGGGTAGGAGAAAATTTTCTAGATTAAACATTCAAAAATATTTATATCTAGAAAAGACAAGATTTAACAAAAAAATCAATAAATGTATAAATCCAGATATTACTAATATAGGAAAAGTATAAATTTTTAAGTAGGCAAATATGATACACACACACACAAACATAAAATTAGCATTCAGACTTACCGTAATAGAAGTTCTTTGGGAAGCTTTTTATTGATTACAGCTTCATCACTATTTGAGAACATCTGCAAAAACAAAATACTGTGTCAAGTGTTATAGTTAACATTTTATTATGCTCAACAGTTCAAGGTAATCCTCTTAGGAGAGAGGTGAGTAAGTATAGTGGGTATTATAAGCCATAGTCATATTTTCAGAGATTCTTTAGGCTGGAAAACATCTTTGAGATAATTAATTTGTTCCGTCTTTAGAAATCTTGAACTAATAGCAGTCAGTTTCATGTATTAATGTACTGAATCTTCACATTACCCCTAATCTTCATTTTACATATAAGAAAACTGAATCACAAAAGGTTTACTGCTTAAAACCACTACAGAATGATCATTTAAAAATGCCATTAAGGTTAGCCGGTTTGGCTTGGTGGATAGAGCGTGGGCCTATGGACTGAAGGGTCCTGGGTTTGATTCTGATCAAGGGCACATGCCCAGGTTGTAGGCTCAATCCCCAGTGGGGGTGTGCAAGAGGCAGCCATTCAATATTGTCTCATCATTGATGTGTCTCTCCCTCCCCCCAACTCCTCCTTCTCTGAAATCAATAAAAGTGTATTTAAAAAAAAAAAAAGTCATTCAGGAGCATTTGAGATCTTGCTCTCTGGTATATGTCACCAGTTTGGCTAAAATGAACTCTTAATAAACTTAAAATGCCATTAAGATGCCCAGCCAGGGTTGGCTCAGTTGAGCGGCACCCTATGAACCAGGAGATCACTGTTGGATTCCAGTTCAGATCACGTGCCTGGGTTGTAGGCTCAATTCCCAGAGTGGGTGCGAAGGAGGCAGCCAATTGATGATTCTCTCTCATCGTTGATGTTTCTATCTCACACCCCCTCTCCCTTCTCTGAAATCAATTTAAAAAAATTAAAAACAAAAGATATTAAACTCTGGACTAGGAAGAGCATAAGCTAAAAATTATACACTGAATTATACACTGAAATTATAGTTCAAGTAAAATATGATGCAGGTCTCTGTAAGTCAGATAGAAATATGGCTGCACCTGCTTTTCCGAGGATGCTATTTGCTTGGAGAATCATTTTGAACCTATTTTTATGGTTGCAGCTTAGATGTGTGCCCTAAAGGCAGCATATGGTTAGATTTTGTTTTTTATTCCAATTTGTTACTTTGTGCTTTTTACTGGTGAATTCAGTTCATTAATATTTAGAGTAATTACTGATGTATGAGGATTTCCTATAGCCATTTTATTTTTTGTTTTCTGGTAGCTCTGTGCCTACATTGGTTCTTTTTCTTTCATGTTTCCGATTGTTGCTTTATTTAGTGGTATTCCATATTTTTTTCATCTACTTCATTTTTTTTTAAGGTATGTGTCTCAGTTTTTGTGTGTGTGTTTACCATTAAGTTTATGACAAAGTGTCATATATACAGCAGTCCTTTTTCTTTTGAATGCTTTTGGGCTCCATTCTCCTTTGCAAATTCAGTCCTTTATCCATCCCCTTTTATGTTTCTGCTGTCAAAATTATCCCTGTTTATGCTGTAAGTTTGTTGGTGATCTTACTTGTAGTTTTGTGACATTTTGTTCTTTGCTTCAGGTATAATAACCCCCTTGAGTTATTTCCTGCAATGGAAGGCTTCTGGTGATAAATTCCCTCATCTTCAGTATGTCTGGGAAAGTCTTCATTTCTTCTTCATATTTAAAGGATAACTTTGCTGGATATTTTATTCATGGCCAGTAATTTCTCTCTTTCAGTAGTATGAATATTTGGTTCTACTCCCTTATAACTTGCAGAGTTTCTGCTGAGAAGTCCAATGATAACTAATAGACTTTCCTTTATAGACTTTTCTTCTTTTCCTTGGTTAAGGACTTGGTAACAAGTTGGTTTAGCTACTAAGCTTCAGTGCAGCAAACACTACCTATATATATAAAAGCCTAAGCAACTGTCCAACCGTTCGACTGGTAGCAATGACACACAATGACCACCAGGGGGGCAGATGCTCTGAACAATAGCTATGACGCACACTGACCACCAAGGAGCAGACACTCAGTCTGGTAGCTACAACGCACACTGACCACCAGGGGGCAGACACTCAACACAGGAGCTGCAGAGCTGTGGCGACTTGGCAGCTGTGGTTCTCAGGTGACACACCCAGAACCAGAGAGGAGGGAGCTGGATTCCAGGGTGCGTCACCTGAGAACTGCCCTCTTGCAATCCAGGACCCCTTGGGGGGATGTTGGAGAGCTAGTTTCAGCCCCATTCCCGCAAGCCAGGCCGAGAAACCCCACCGGTGCACAAATCCTCTGGTCTTTTAACACTTTGTAATCGGGCATTTTCCCACCAAATCACGTGCTTCACTGTGTGGTAGCGTTCGAAACACTTTCCTTTGTGCAGGGGTACATTACAAAACTTGCACATGTACCGCGTTTCACTGCGTAGTTTATGAGCGGCACACACATGACAACGACGTGAAACATTTTTATTTTTGCCGGTTCCAATGTATGTTTCCTCATGTCCACTGACAGTCTCCCTGGTGGATCCGATTTTGCTCGTTTCCCACAAAAAAGTGTGTTAATAAAAGTAATGCTATTTTAATACTTTTATAAAAAAGTTATTTCCCACTGTTTATGCCTTGTTTTCTCTAAAGCTGTGATGGCATTCAGGCAACCTGTCTTTGAAGAGTGTAGGGTTGCTACTAATTATGTGGCATCTTTTGAGCTGCACATCAGTGATATTTATCTATGGCCTATTGTTATCCTCTTGACTCGGTAGAGCCTATTTTTTCTGGATCCTTTGAAGACCAAGATGAGTTGAAAAGGGAACATGGAAAGCAATTCCTAAGATACCTAGCAGGACGTGGAAGTACCGTCTGTCTTCCTGTGATTAAGCGGCTTGAGGTAGATAACTGGCAAACCGGACTGAAAGCTCTCGAGTATGCTCTGGAATTGGAGAACCAGTTAAGCCAGCTCCTGACAGACCTGAAGACCACAGCTTCTGCCACGAATGACAATAATTCCTTACGCTTCATGGGAAAGTATCTGGATAAGCAGAAGAGGAACATAACCTACCTGCAACTCCAGCTTGCATATCATAGAAATGAAGAAAAGCAGGCTCAGAAGGAGGAAGCCTGATTGAAAAAGCCTGATGATAAAAAGCCTGTCAAGTAAATAGACACAACACCTGAGGGCAACAAAGCAAGTCTTTCCAGAGTAACTGTTCCAAAAATCAGCTATTTAAGGATCTGAATTTTCTCCACTGCTTTCCTTCATTGGTGCGTGTACAATTAAACCTGTGTTTTGCATTATAAAATTATTTTTTTAAAAAGTTATTTCCCTGCTGTGTGGCTCCACTGGTTGGAGCATGTCCAGTATTCGAAAAGGTTTCAGGTTTCATCCCTGGTTGGAGTGGGTACGAGAGGCAATCAATTGATGTTTCTTTCTCTCTCTCTCTCTCTCTCTCTCTCTCTCTCTCTCTCTCTCTCTCTCTCTCCCTCCCTCCCTCCCTCCCTCCCTCCCTCCCTCCCCTTCACTCTCTAAAAATCACTAAAAATATATCCACCAATGAGGATTAAAAATAAAAAATAAAAGTAATGCTATTGCCCGACAGTCACATGTTTTAGAAAATTATCTGATATTAAAGAATGATCTGCTTTCCTATAGAAGAGAGTGCGGAATCTCCAAGGGAAGGCAGGGGAGGGTGGGTGGGCAGAAGGTAATCAGCCAAGGACCTTGTATGCATATATGCATGGCCCATGGACACAGACAATGGAGCGATGAGGGCCTGGGGCGGGCAGGAGGGGGTTAATGGGGGGGACACACACATGTAATACTTTCAACAATAAATTGTTTAAAAAAAATAAAAGAAATATCTACCCATCAATATCGACCCATCAGTGGAAGGTATTTTTAAAAAATCATCTCTCTCCTCTTCTACAACTCTAATTATAAAAAGGAACAAAATTCACATACAGCTGCTGATTGTTTTCCTTGCTTCAGTCTATACAAACTGAATGCTGTTGTCTCTGTGGGAACATGAAGGTATGTGAAGGGAAAAAGGAATACACAGTATCCTGAGAGGATCTGGAAACACCAGGTGTACAGGACATCTGTCCAGATTTATATTTCCCTTATCTTCCTACTGCACATATGGACCCTACTCCAAGTTTGCAAGAAAGACTAGGATCAGTGGTTCACGGCTGTGGTCACCTGACCAGCAGCAGCAGTGTCAAAAGGGAGCTTTGCTAGAAAAGCAAATTCTTGGGCTGTACCCCAGACCTACAGAATCAGCATCCGGGTTGGGGAGGAGGTGAAGAGGAAGAGGGGCAATTTGTATTTAACAAGCCCTCAAGGTGATACTGATGCTTCCTTAAGTTTGAGAAACATCTGACCACATAAGCAGATTGAGAATCTCAGAACCCAAGAAAGTACAGTTCTCACAGATAATCACAATTATTTAAGTGACACAGCAATGGAGTTTAGAAAATAATTCTAGAGGCAGATATACAATAATTTTAGATGTTTTCTAGGAAAACCAAACGGCTTCTGTTAGTTGATAGTATTGTTTGTAAAATAATTATTTCACAAAAGCAATCAAATACATGTTTTAGATATTTTAATATTTCAGCTGAATCCAAACTCTAGGCTTCTCATGCAAAATACAAAGGATGTCAAAACTATAATTAATTACAACAAATTTGACCAAAGCTATAATGGACTGCAACAAATTTGTGAAGGGTTTAAGCTATAACTGTTGTAGAGGAAATGACTGTTAAAACATTTGACCTTCTTAGGTAACCTGGTTTTATATTAATATGGGGATATACCATTGTTTATTTTTATAATCTATCCACAAACAATTACAAAGATGTAGTCAGAAAGGAAAATATGGGATAGGGCATTCTTAAATTTAAAAAATCACTTAAATAAGTGACTTGGTTTGTCACTTATTTAAGCTATTTAAACATCAGCACTGATTGTTGTTTTGCACAACACTGTAATTGTTTTTCTGTAATTACAGAGCTGAAAAATAGAACTTTAAATTATAATTACATCATCTAATGGAATTCCTGAAGGGTGGGTAAGAAGCATTTTTTGTTGATTTAACCTTCTGATCAGTTTTTTGAGATTTATTATTTTAATCATTTGGAAATAAAAAATATGAAATGCTTCACAAATTTGCATGTCATCCTTGTTCAGGGGCCATGCTAATTTGTATCGTTCCAATTTTAGTACATGTGCTGCCATAGGAGCACTCTGGTCAGTTTTTAAATCTTACTTTGGCACATTTTGGGGGTTATTTACTAACATAATGAATTTAAGTGCTTATTAGCACACAAACAAGATCCAGGAAACCAAATCAAGAAGTTTTAAATCCAGGATCTGGGAGAGAAATGACAGGTTGAACAAAGGAAAAATAAATAAATACTTGCTCAACAGTGACCCCTGCTGATAATTTAATTAAGAATATAGTTACCAACTCCAAAAGATATTAAAAAAGATCTGGTCTATTTTATTCAAGCTTTCTAAGAAATACAAAACTTAATAGGTATTTTGGCAGGGAATACTAGTTATCCTCCAATATCCATTTTCCTCTTTTATAGTAACAGAATTCCCAATTTTTGGCTAGCACAGGGCAGTGTGAAAAAAAGACTTTATTTCCTTTGCAGCTAGATAAGGCCAGGTTACTAAGTTTTGGCCAACAGAATATACGAAAAAGTGATGTTTGCAATTTCTGGAGTGTCCTTAATAAGAGAAGGTATGCCCCTTCTTTACTCCTTCAATTATACTGCTTGAAATGCGGTTAGGATGACGGAACTCGGTCTTCTATCATAACATTGAAGGCCAAGTTGTAAAAATAAGCAGAAAACTAGAAAAAGCCTGATGTTGATGACTGTAGAGACTCCATGACTCTGGGCTTTATATGAAGTCAAAATAAACTATTATATTTAAGCCACTTTTAATTTGAATCTCTGATACATGCAGCTAAATTTATGAATATACTTTTAGATTTTACGAAGATATATTTTGTTTTTGCAAGATGAAAAGAGTTCTGTAGATCGGTTGCCCACCAGAGTGTATTGTACACTTAAAAATTATGAAGATGGCTCTAACCGGTTTGGCTCAGTGGATAGAGCGTCGGGCTGCGGACTCAAGGGTCCTAGGTTCGATTCCGGTCAAGGGCATGTACCTTGGTTGCGGGCACATCCCCAGTGGGGGGGGGGGGGTGCAGGAGGCAGCTGATCTATGTTTCTCTCTCATCTATGTTTCTAGCTCTCTATCCCTCTCCCTTCCTCTCTGTAAAAAATCAATAAAATATATATTTTTTAAAAAATTATGAAGATGGGCTTGGCAGGGTTGGCACAGAAGTTGGAACGTCTGCCCGAGGACTGAAGGGTTGTAGGTTTCGTTGTGGGTTCCCTCCCCCCCTATGTGGGAAGCAACCAGTCAATGGGAGAAAGACACACTGATGTTTCTCTCCCTTCTTCCCTGTTCCCTTTCACTCCCTCTCTAAAAACAAACAAAAAACAGTGGAAAAAATCCTCTGGTAAGGATTAACAAAAAATAGATGATGGCAAATTTTATGCTATTTGTATTTTTTCACAATTAAAAAATTTTTTAAGGTTTTTTTTTTCATTTTAACAATTCTGGAAGGATCTTAAAATCTAAAGTGTTTTGTGGTTTATAAAATAATGGTACATTTAATAATTCACAGCAACTTTTAACTGTATATAGTAAATTATAACCAATAAGAGAAAAACAGAAATAAAGTAGAACTGAAGGACAACTTGCTTCTCCTCAAACAGCTCTGTGTTTCTGCTCATGTTATTTTCCCTTAAGTACCTGTAACCAAACTTGCCTAATCTGTCAACAGAAACAGAGTAATGTCCACTGGACATGCTCTCTATGCCATGAAGTCTTTCCCAATCTTCCTAATCGGATGTGCTTGGTTCCTTCTCCTATGAAACTCCAACTTACCCCAAAGCTCAGAATACCAGTTACCAACTAAATGTTACATTAAATTTAGTAAATCAGACGCAAATGACACGAGCACAGTAATAGATTGAATTATATGAAGAGATTATATGAAGAGATGTAAGTTTGGAGACTCAGCTTTTGCCCTATTTAAAAGGACACAAACTACATTAAATTTGTTTTATAAAAGTTAAAATAATTGCTAAGTTTCACCATCATGGAATTTCACCTGCATATAGCACTTTTAAACAGCGTTGTTATGGTATAATTCCCATGCAATAACACTTACTGGCTTTAAATGTACACTTTAGTAATTTGTGTGCAACCATCGTAATTCACTTTGATGAGTTTCCACCACCCCCCCCCTCCCCCAAATATCCCTCATGCCCCTCTGCAATGAATCCCTGTGCTGATCTCTAACCTCAAGCAACCACTAATCTGGTTTCTATCTCTAGAATTTCCTTTTCTGGACATTTAAAAAAGTAGAAACAGAAAATGTTATCTTTCATTTGGCTTCCTTTATACTGCATAATGTTTTGTTTTTTATTGTTGATAGCATTACAGATGTCCTCCATTAATCCTCCCTTTGCCCCTCTCCACCCAGCCCTACCCCACCCCAAGTCTTCCCACACTACTGTCTATGTCCATGTGTAATGCATATATGTTCTTTGGTTAATCTCTTCCTGAGGCTCGGAACAGTCCTCCTGTGTGTGTCTACCTGCTGGGGACCTGCCACCAGGCACACTGTGGAGGCTCATGGTCAGGCCAGCCTTTTCCTGCTCCCTGATCCTCGGAAGGGACCTGGGAAGCCGCCAAAGTTGAAACTGCAGATTTTTTTTAAAACTACTTTTATTTTTACTTTTTATAAGTAATTTTTACTGATTATGCCATTCCCTAGCTAAGCCAACACCAAATGTTTTTCTGATTGGCTGGTTTTCTTGCCAGGATCTAAAAGAAAAAACATTTTTGCATGGCTAAATAAACATTGGGGGGAAAAAAAGGTCTGTAATTCCTCCACCCAACGTCTTGTCCCTAACAGAAACATAACTGCTTTTAAAAAAAGAAACTACTGCCAGTGTGTTATCATTTTATGACTAAACTAGTGGCCCAGTGCATGGATTCGTGCACATTGAAAGGAAATTAATTAGAAGAAAGATTTGTGTGGTAATTGCATTACTGTAAAAAATTACATGTCAAAATAGTATATATAATATAGTGCTACAAAATTAAAATACAAAGTGTTTTAATATCGCTATTCACCCTTTCTCTGTAATAGATGTGGCACCAGTGAGAGCTTTATATGTATCAATGTTTATTTTTAAATTGCCAGTGCACGTCACATGTACCGGCTGGCTAGTGGATCAGATGGATGGTCAGTCACTTAGCCTTTTATATATATAGAAGATTTATCATAAGAAAGAAATCCCTAGATAAAAACCAAGGAAGGGGTACATTTAGAAAACAAACACAGTACTTATTAGGTCAAACTTTCTGCTTTGGACATCTTCTAACACCTACCTCAGTATTCGATTGCTTTCTTTATCCTGACTTCTGTTTTCTTAACCAAAATCTATATCCACTACCAATTCCTTGCTCTCAGCCTAAAATAAGTATACACTTTTATTCTATTCTGTCACCTACTAAATTTTAACTATACTCAGCAACATTACAGGGCTCTAAGGACTCCATGAACTTGAAGAACCACTGTATTTGACTGCTCATTCCTAGAAATTGTGAATGAAAAAAGGGGGCTATGTAATAAATATAGTAAGTGCAATGACTGAGGTAACCTCACAGAGTGATCTGATCATAAATTCCAAACTGGGCAGATCATGGTGGGTAGCCACACCCTAGGCTTATAATTTCTTCAGTAAAGACCTATCTTTGCTGTAAGCAAGCCCTACCTATTGTTCTTGTGCATCTAGGTTATAACTGTGAAATGCCAGAGTAATCCTTTTTTCAGATCCCTCTGAGGTATAACCACCCTCAAAGAAGCACATGATCTTACTGCCTATGTACCACCCCATTCACTGTAAAACTTTTTATCTTGTACCAGCAATGTATATGTATATCTCTCCATTTTACTCTTTATCCAATCATAGACTCCTTACTTCCCTCCTCTGATTTCAAAATGTATTTTAAAAACCACAAAACTGCCATTCTCTGGAGCATTTTGAGATCTTGCTTATAGGCATGTCCTCAGTTTGGCTGAAATAAACTCTTTAATGTTCTATAGGTTTGGAATTTCTTTCGAAAACTTCTTTTTAAGTTTGAAGTGAAAGGAAAGAATTCAAAATTCAAAGTAGCAATATATGTCCTTCACTCTCCATTTTCCCCAGTCACATCTCATCTAAATACATACAAAAGAACTTAGAGGTAAATACTGCAAGTCACTAGGGGATTTGATGCAGTAGTAGCAGGCATTTAACTGAATTTCATATTCCAAAATGCCACATGGATTGGTAAATCAAGAGAAGGCAGGGTTTGATTTCCTCACGTACAAATTCTAGTCAATGTGCCAGAAACTGAAAATTGGCAGAATTGGTGGAATTTTCCAAGACATATGTCAGATAGTAATTTTACAATTCACTCACAAACACACATTTTAAATCATCTTACTGCTATGGAAACATTTCCAAAGCAACAGGATTTTAATGTAGCCATGTAACTTATTTGTAGAAAAAGCATTCCCCTGTTTTAGATAAGAAATAAATAAAAGTACATAGTACCCTAGATATACTAACTGCATTCCAGAAATTATATTTTAGATTTAAAAGAAACCAAAAAACACAATGTATTAAACTGGAACAAGGATTTATTTTTTTATTTTTTTAGGACCAATTTTTTAAAGTGGAAGGGAAGAAATACCTTAGTTGAGAGAACCAAGATGGCGGCATGAGGTGTGTACCTATATGCGCAGCCTCCACAACTACATTGTAGAAAAACAACTATACAGTAAAAGGCCATCCTCTGGAACCAAGGGAGGAGAAGCTTTGCAACTAGAAATCAGGAGGAGTGCATTGTGACTGGGTAGAGGCTCCCGGTGCCAAAAGTGAGAGGTACGGAGGCGCGGAACAGAAGCGGTGGCGCGGGTGAAAGGGTGGTGGCTATGCCTGGATCGAGGCTTGGAAGGAGATTATAAACTCCAGGGTTGCACTGAATGTGGTGCGGGCTGTCTGGCAACGGGGTGGAAGATCAGTGGCGTTCTAGCACAGCTGTTCGCAGCGATCACTGACGTGGAGATTTGGAGACTCAGAGGCGTGCAGACCCCAGGGGTTGGAGGCTCCAGGTCCGGGATAGGCTGCGAGTCAGCGGAGTGGCAGCCATTGTGGATTGCTCCACCATAGAGATTCTGAGACCACACCCTACCCAACCTACAACCCCGCCCAAGCTATGCGCCCGCCTGCCTGCAGCATAGCCTGAGGGACTGCAGCTGGGACAGAACTCCAAAAGTTCCAAACCCCAAACAACGAGGAAAAAGGCCTGCAGGTCTTTTCCTCCCAGTGATACCTCCCAGTGATAACTGCAACAAGACTGTGCACCCAGCCTTCAAAGGCACACAACAAGAGTGTCCACCCCAGGTGATTGGGGAGGCTGAATCACTGGGCCCTATAGTGCAGAAAGCCACTCCATCAACGCAGCCAAAATGCAGAGACAAAGAAACAGATCACAAATGACAGAAATAGAGGAAAGCAAACTACTGGATATAGAGTTCAGAACTACGCTTTTAAGGTTTTTCAAGAATTTTCTAGAAGCCGATAAACTTAGTAATATTATGCAGAGATCCATCACCAGACTAGAGGTTTGCAATAATCGAGTCAAAGATTTGAAACATGAAAAAGCAAAAGCACCCAACTGGAAGAGAAAAAAGAAAAAAGAATCCAGAAGTGTGAAGATAGTGTAAGGAGCATCTGGGACAACCTTAAGCGTACCAACATCAGAATTATAGGGGTACCAGAAGAAGAGAGAGAGCAAGAGATTGAAAACCTATTTGAAGAAATAATGACAGAAAACTTCCCCTACCTGGTGAAAGAAATAGACTTACAAGTCTAGAAAGTGCAGAGGACCCCAATCAAAAGGAACCCAAGGAGGACCACACCAAGACACATCATAATTAAAATGCCAAGGGCAAAAGACAAAGAGAGAATATTGAAAGCAGCAAGAGAAAAGCAGTTAGTTACCTATAAGGGAGTACCCATACAACTGTCAGCTGATTTCTCAACAGAAACCATGCAGGCCAGAAGGGAATGGCAAGAAATATTCAAAGTCATGAATAGCAGGGACCTACAACCAAGATTACTCTACTCATCAAGGCTATCATGTAAAATTAATGGTCAGATAAAGAGCTTCACAGACAAGAAAAAGCTAAAGGAGTACATCGCTACCAAACCAGGATTATTTGAAATGCTGAAGGGCATTCTTTAAGAAGAAGAGGAAGAAGAAAAAGGTAAATACAAAAAGTATGCACAACAAAGTGACAACAAATACATATCTATCAACGAGTGAATATAACAAGTCAATAGAAATATCTGATGAACAGAATAAACTGGTGAATAGAATATAAGTAAGGGCATAGAAAGGGAATGGACTGGTATTTCTCAGGGGGAAGGAGTATGGACAAAAATCTTACATCTATGGATAAAGACAGTGGTGGGGGGTAAGGGCACCAGGTGAGGGGGGGGAATCAGGTGGAGGGGAGCTATGGGGGTTAAAAAAAAAAAAAAAAGAACATCTGTAACAATCTGAACAATAAAGAATATTTAAAAAAAAAGAAGAAATACCTTAGTAAGAAAATCATTTAGGAAAAGTGATACAAGTTAATGGACCAAAGAACTCTATTAGACGTAGGTCATGATATGAACAATACGATGGTGCAATTATAAAGAAGCCAGTTAAACAAAGGATACATGATATAGCTAGATATTTGGCTGGTATTAACTGATAAATATCTGGAAAGAAGTTTCTATAACAACTGAATTCTTATATAAAAAAATCAACCACAGCAAAAGGACTTGGAACACACCATATATTCCTATCTCTATATTCTACTGAATCTTCTAGAACAGAGATTTTCAACTGGTGTGCCACAGGAATTTTTAAAACATGCAATACCTGACTATGTGTCAAGGGCACTGACCTCTTTCCCCTTAAATTGTCAAATAAAACAAGGAAAACACAACAGTAGTTGTCCCGTGTGAATGCCCTGTCTTGAACCATAAGTATCGGTTAAAAATAAGTAGTACAGCCTGACTGGCGATGCTCAGTGATTGAGCATCGACCTATGAAGCAGAAAGTCACAGTTCCATTCCTGGTCAGGGCACAAGCCCCAGTCAGGGCCCATGTGCCCACAGGCCTCAATATCCAGTGGGGGCATGCAGGAAGCAGCCAATCAATGAATTCTCACCAGTGATGTTTCTCTTTCCCTCTCCCTCTCTGAAATCAATAAAAATATATTTTAAAAAAATAAGTAGTACATAAAAATGATTAGAAGATACAGCCAAACCACTGGTTGTGGTCACTCTCCTACAGAAAAAAATTAGAAACTGAAAAAGTACATTTTTAATATAATTGGAGTATTTTAACACTAGGGAGCCAGAAATGAGTCTTTTCAAGACTTGGATCAAAAGTGTACTTAGAGATGACATCAATGAAAATGGCAGAATAAGGAATTTTGAAATCCCACCTCTCCATAAAATTAACCAAAAAAATGGTCAAAAACAATTTTTTTTGAACTTTGGGAATTGACCAAAGACTTGCAACAACCTAAGTAGTGCATATTCAAGAGGGAAAAAAAGTTGAATCCCATTAAGAACAGAGTTTGTGGCATTTTCATTTACCCCAATTCCCAGATCAGGAACAGCCCTGAAAATAACAGCTTGCATTGTTGGTAATTGAGGAACCAGAACAGATTTCTTCTTCAAAGTGATGTAATTATTTATCTACAACCTGTCCGGTTGTTTCCTGAAAGACGAACTCAAAAGGCTTGTCTTCATTTTGCCCAACTCAAAAGGGGCCCAATGCTAAAGAAACTACCCCACTTTGTCCAAAACATTTACAGGCAAATGTTTTAGACACAGCTGCCTGAGGGACAAACAATGGACCAACCATAGAGCTTGGGAAGAAAGGGCCAGAAAATGAGATGTTCCTATGGGCACTGAAAGCTCCCATATATTCCTGGGCATGTAGAAGGCCACACACATGCCCAGGGTTGTGCACATGTCCCGGAAAGACTTGAGAAGGCCCTAACCTATCATCACCTCTGGTTGACTGAAGCTTTACAGAAGAGGGAAGTGAAGGCTAAGCAAGGCAAAATTGTAAACTCGCTGACTAAGCACTTAAGGCAGCGGTTCTCAACCTGTGGGTCAAGACTCCTTTGGCAGTCGAACAACCCTTTCACAGGGGTCGCCTAAGACCATCCTGCATATCAGGTATTTACATTATGATTCGTAACAGTAGCAACATTACAGTTATGAAGTAGCAATGAAAATAATTTTATGGTTGGGTCACAACATGAGGAACTGTATTTAAAGGGACGGAAGGTTGAGAACCACTAATTTAAGGGATACTCTGAATGTACAAAAAGAACTCAATAAAGAGAATTTTTGGTTGCAGGTATTTAAGAAAATTTCTGTGCAACCACTTAGCTGATTATTAAGCTAATGGAATAAAAGTTTCAGTGGCCATTCAAGACAAAGAATACACATTTTACAGAATTAATTCAAAAATACACTAAACAAACAACACTACAATAAGCAGCATTAACAAACTCGGGAGAAAAATGAATAGAGTATTGCCACATTTTAATACTCAAAATGTCCAGTCTAAAAAAAAAATAGAATGTATGCAAAGAAGTAATTTGCAAATAATATATATAGGGATCTAGTTATCCACAATAAATAACTCTTATAGCCCTAACCGGTTTGGCTCAGTGGATAGAGCGTCAGCCTGCAGACTCAAGGGTCCCAGGTTCGATTCCGGTCAAGAGCATGTACCTTGGTTGCGGGCACATCCCCAATAAGGGAGTATGCAAAAGGCAGCTGATCGATGTTTCTCTCTCATTGATGTTTCTAACTATCCCTCTCCTTTCCTCTCTGTAAAAAATCAGTAAAATATACTTTTTAAAAAAGAACTCTTATAACTCAATAAATAACCAGTTTTAAAACGTGCAAAGAATTTGAATAGACATTTCTTCAAAGAAGATGCAAAGGGACAAAAAACACCTAAGACGCTCAACATCATTAGTCATTAAGGAAATACAATCAAAACCACAATGAGATAGATTCTCATCAGGATGCTATAATTTTAAAAAAGGAAAACAACAATTGTTGGCAAGGATATGGAGAAATTTAAACCACTGTACATAGTTGGTGGGATGTAAAACTGTACAGCTGCTGTGGAAAACAAACTTGACAGTTCCTCAAAATGTTAAACATAAAATTACCACATGACCCAGAAATTCCACTCCTAAGTACATACCTAAAAGTGTTGAGCCCTCCTTGGCTGCTTAAAGACTGGCTGCCAACATGAACAACGCAGTAACTATCCAAACCAGAAAGTTTATTTATGACCAGAAGACTACTTTAGTGGAAACAAATGGTCACTGACATCCTTCACCCTGGAAAGGCAACAGTACCCAAGACAGAAATTCAGGAAAAATTAGCCAAAATGTGTAAGACCATACCAGATGTCATATTTGCATTTGGGTTCAGAACCCATTTTGGTTGTGGCAGGACAACTGCCTCTGGCATGATTTCTGACACTAAAAGAAAAATGAACCCAAACACAGACTTGCAAGATATGGCCTACAGGAGAAAACCATGACCTCTAGCCCCCTCACTCTAGCCATAACATGTAAAGCATAGAATAACACTGAATCGTAGGTACGGAGTATTATTGACTGAAAAGGTAATGTACGAGTTAATTACACCTTTTAACCATTTGAATATGTTTCTAATTAGTAGTGCAGATAGATCTTGGCTATTACACCTTATATTTCATGGATGGGATCAGTTTAAATGCAAATTTCACATTATTGAAATAAATCATTTAAATACTCCAGAAGATAATAATATTGTTTCTTGGTATTCTTTCTTTTTTTTTTT
>PVJC01011618.1:0-41161 GCA_004026665.1 Murina feae
TGGCCAGGCATGCCAGCAGGTGGACATCCCCCCCACGCCCCCGAGGTGTCCCAGACTGCAAGAGGGCACAGGCCAAGCTGAGGGACCCCCACCCCCCGAGTGCACAAATTTTTGTGCACCGGGCCCCTAGTATCTAATAAAAATGAAACTGTATTATCTCCCTAAGTGAAGGAACAAGAAAATTACCTGGGATTTTGGTAATTTATACAAGCCTTGATATTTTTTTATTCTCTACTATCAAAATTAGAAAAAAACTCCTTGCATATTTATTTCCTATGTACTAATATATGACTGCCAAGAAGGCATATAAACTATAGTAGAATTTTTGTTTTATTCTCTCCACAGCAAGAATGCTTGATTTAACTATTCAGTAAGACAACTGAGAAAAGCAAAAAAAAAGTATGTCAAACTGACTAAACAAGAAACAAATACAAAAAAGCATCAAAATAAAATACAGGAAGGAACTTTACTTTTATTAGTATGACAACCAAAAAATGATTTAAGCAATACAGAAACTGGTAATTTCACATGTGAATGTACTATAAAGACCTAAACAATAGTTTCAGTTAGTTGTCACTCATTTCCTACGTTAACCCTAGCTTGTTTGTCACATGAAGGGGTTTTCCCACTAAAATATGTAAACCAGCATTTGGTTCATTTGTTTCTTCTATAATAAAAGCAAGAGTTCCAAAATGTGAGGTTACTAGAAGTCAAGTGAGAGAAGGGCATCCTAGAATTCAACTAAGCAGTACAAATACAAAATCTAGGGTAACATTGGTAACCCTACCTGTTAATAAAGGGCAGAGAAGAAATACAAAGCAGAACAAGAAATAAGAAAGTAACTACTTTGTTCCCATGGCATAACCTACTGACCTCTAATCCTCCACTCAGATTGTGGGCATTTTATCTACTTTGAAATAATATTTACTTTCAAAAACCATGACTTTTCCAAAATATAAAAAGCACTTGGAGACACATACCTAGAAGATGTTTCTGGAACACTTCCAGTACCAGCCTGACCTTTGCAAAAACTTCAGATGGTGATGGATGCTCCAAGTCAGTCATCACAGATTCAAAACGAATGATGACGACGTTAGGCTGACTTTCTACCACAGCAAAAAGGGAGGGGCAAGATGCCAGAGGCTTCAGAATATACTTCAACAGCATCTGCCCTGAAAAATTATATGGACACTCATCAAAAATCACTAGAATAAACTTTTATATAAATGTTAAAAAAAAAGATCTTTGAGTCTAACAACAAAAATACATATATGTCATTACACACCATATATTATACACTGAAGGTTTTCCCACTGAAGTTTCCCAGATTATCTATAGATTTTTATTTAAATTATTTAAAAAAAGACTAACAACAGCAGCTAATTAAAAAATAAAACAAAGAAAAGTAACTAAGCCCTTAAGAAAAAGGCAAATACTTATGACAATTCCATTTGATGAATCATGAGGCCAAACCCTCCGATCTACTATTGATGTTATCCAGAGAATATTTTATATTTTATATATATTTTATATTTTCTGTCATTCCTCCTTTAATACTGGACCTTCTGAGATTTCATGTAAATGAAACGAAGTAGTGTCCCTTACCAAATGATTCAAGCTTGGCATGTAGCTCTCCGAGAATAGAGAATGCCAAGAGGACAGAGCTGGTTGGTGGCATTGGGGGCTTCTCTTCATTTTGAGATTGTTCAGTGCATAAGTGAAGTTCTGTTTGTAAGCAAGATTCCAAGTTGCCGGTATCTAAGAAAAAGGGAAAAAAATATCATCTGTTTCAGCAATGCAAGATATTCCTACTTCTATTCCTCAGGGCCCATTCTCTACTCAGTGCCTAAATATGTAGTTGTACAATACACTTCCAAGGCAACCAAATGTTAATTATTACATATATGTCCTTGACATCATTTTAAAACAGAAAACTGCATTTTTAGTATTTTCAAATAATCAAACTAAGTGCAAAAGCAGATAATGTGCCTCTAATAAATGCTATTAAATATGTGCTGAATGACGGACTGGAGGCGAGGAATGAAAGCGAGACCCTCCTTGCACACGAGACCGCCTCTTTCTTGTTCTTTCTTACCACGTAAGGAGAACAGCCTGTCAAACAAGTCACAGGAGGGCGTGTTAAAAAAATACATCTGCTATCTTCTCGTAATTTTACAGTCTGCTTAGAAATAGAATCTAAAAATTTCCAGACTCTTTCCTTTAAAATAGGTACCTAAAATACGTGTGTGTGTGTGTGTGTGTGTAGGTCAAAGTGAATATGGGAAAGGGAACAAGAAGAGACTGTGAGGTATCCTCTGAAACAGACTATTTTTCAAGATTCAGTGTTGGAAAATAGACCAGGTTTAATGCCATGTCCTTTACATACTAGTATACCCTCAGGGGTTTCACTTTTGTGTAAACAAGACAAATTGAAGGGGTCTCACATCAAGAGGTGGGCAGAGGAACTGAGAATAGTTATACAAATAAATGCCAGGGCCTGAGTTACACTATTTCTTCATCTTGCAAAGCACTCCCATCTCATGATTTTGTCACTATATTCCCTCAAAGACAAAGAAAAATTGAGTCAAATCCCTGTCTCATTAATCTGTCTTCTTTTTTCAGCAAGAGAGAACAGCTGAACAGCTTCTTTAAGCTTTCTAGCCAAGACAAACAGTTGGGATTAGAGCTTGTGGGGAACGAGATCATCCTGCTCTGCAGTGGAAGCTTTGTGTGGTCTTACATACCTTCACCACATGGACCCCAACCACCTAATAATCTCCTCTCTTCCCTGCCCTTTCCTACTGAAAGGGACAGAGAGACAAAGGAAGTAAAGTGAGGACACTTTAGAAACCCAGATGAATTAATCCTAACAAACACTTAGACTAATATGAGAACTCAATATAAACTTGCAAGACTAATAGATCTCTCATCTACCAATACAAAATATTTAGCATGTATTCAGAGGCCAAACTGGTCCAGGCAGATTAAGCAAAGCAGTCCACCTGAGGTCAGCAGCACCTTTTGATGGTGGGAACTTCCACACAATTAGCTTCTGCCACTCTTCGCCAAGATGATAGAGTATGTTCTGCTTCTGTATGGTGAGCTCCATGCTGAGAGATTTCAACATTTTTAAATCAAAGCATTTTCTGGATTTTAGTAACTTCAAGCATTTCTGTGCCTAGTAGTGAAATGGAATCATTGTTAAACATTTCATCTGGATTCAGGGCAATTAGAATATCCTATACAATAAAAGCCTAATATGCACTGACCACCAGGGGCAGATGCTCTGACCGGTAGGTTAGCTTGCTGCTGGGATCCGGCTATTGGGACTGGGATAGATGGGCCGGACACGCCCTGGAGCCCTCTTGAGGTCCCTCCCTGGCCCGGATTGTGCACCAGTGGGGTCCCTCGGACCTGCCTGTGCCCTCTTGCAATCTAGGACCCCTCGGGAGGTGTCACCGCAGGCCAGGCCGAGGGACCCCACTGGTGCACTAATCCATGCACCAGGCCTCTAGTATTTATATAATGATAAGAAATATATGGAACAAACTTTGGACTAAAAACTGGAATAGAACTAATTGTTCATGCTTTATTTTTATTTTAAAAATATTTTTACTGATTTCAGAAAGGGAGAGGTAGAGATAGAAACATCAATAATAAGACAATCATTGATCCACTGCCTCCTGCACGCCCCCCACTGGGGACCAAGCCCCCAACCAGGGCATATGTCCCCAACTGGAATCAAACCTGGGACCCTTCAGTCTACAGGCCAAACCAGCTAGGGCTGTTCATGCTTTAGAGAAAGCATTTGATACCTCTTCTAGACGCAAAGCAGCAGTGACATACTTCTTCTCTGCTAATGCACTATTATATTCTTCAATACCTGCAGAAAACTGAAAAGAAAGTAGTTATTAGGTATTTTATTTTATATACCCACTAGAGGCCCAATGCATGAAGATTCGTGCAAGAATAGGCCTTCCTTCCCGTGGCTGCCGGCACTGGCTTCCCTCTGGTACCTGGGACCAGGCCCTTTGCTCTGGCTGTTGCCTCCCACCTTCGCTCTGGGCCAGAACCCTCCCACCTGCTCCAGCTGGCTCTGTGGCTGCCACCTAGAGGCCGGCCCTTAGTGGCCAGCCTGGGCTTGTGCTGAGGCAACAAAGGAAGCCAAATGTCCCACCCAAAGGAAGCCAAGCATCCTGCCCGCTCCGGCTGGCTCTGTGGCTCCGGCCAGTGCCACCATCTTTGTGGCTATGGGTGCTGCCATCTTTGTTGTGAAATGATGGTTAATTTGCATATTATCCTCTTATTAGTATAGATTATTTCAAGTCTGGCTGCTTGTTTTTAAATTGTGAAAAATACCATATAGTCAGGAGATACACATTTAATGAGACTAAGAAAAAAAAATTACTTTCTCCCACTAAAACACTAAAGTTCAATTTGAAATTACTGACCTCTTGTAGCAGTTTAAGCAAACTTAGGACTACTGAGTCTTTTTCCAACTGTTGCTTCAAGTCTGTAAATTCAGCAGTTGATACGTGAAGATCCCGGCGGACCTAATTCACACATCAAAGACAAGTATATTTATAGCTATACTATATCTAAGAAATAAAGCATCCATAGCTAATCAATAAGCCTTATTAGGTGAATATAACTCATGTTGAAATTTAAATGCTAATTAAGATTGGGATGTAATAGGAAGAGACCTTAAGTGGTCCACTCCCCATCAACAGAGTATCCTTGTGTCACCATCTATTCTTAGTTTAAGCCAGGGGTCCTCAAACTTTTTAAACAGGGGGCAGTTCACTGTCCCTCAGACAGTTGGAGGGCCGGCAGACTACAGTTTAAAAAAAAACCAAAACTATGAACAAATTCCTATGCTCATTGCACATATCTTATTTTGAAGTAAAAAAAACAAGGCGGCAAAAACACCTGGCAGATCGGATAAATGTCCTTGGTGGGCCGCATGTGGCCCTCGGGCTGTAGTTTGAGGACCCCTGGTTTAAGATATTATCTCATCAGAGCTCATTAACCTACATTACTAGAAAGGTATCCCCATTGCCAATTCATTCTACAGGAGGACAGCTCTTAGAAAGATTTTCTCTTATTGAGTCAGAATCCACCTCCCACTCTGTCTCACCTTTTCAGGAACTTTGCAATATCAATTATTTTCTTTCCTTGTTATGTATTTTATCTCTCACTAATTCACCCCTCATTCATGAAATACGCTACTAATGCACGGCTCCTCCCAGCAGACTTACGTGTTAAAATTTCCCCCATTTTTAAGAAAAAATTTCTTCTACTTCAGCAATCATGCTATTGCTTAGTAGCTACCTTATTTCTTTCCATCCTGTCACAAATTTCTTCTAAGAGTGACCCATATTCACTGTCCTTACTTTTTCACCTTTCATTCACTCTATAACACATTGATCTAGTTTCTACGCCCACCATTCCCCCCAAACTATTCCAAAACAACTGGTGCCAATCAACTCCTTGTTGCTAAATCCAAAGCATGTGTCATCAATTTTAGCTACGCATTTATTAGTACAGTTACTTTCCATCCCTTAGTTCTGAGCCACCATTCACTGATTTTCCTCCTTTTCTTTAGCCATTCCTTCTCATTACTCTTGGGAGCTTCATTCCCCCTCTGGCCACTTCATACATATTGATAGTCCTTTCTCCCGAGCCTTCCTACTCTGAACCAGTGGTTCCCAAAATATAAGCCTTTTTATCCTTATTTCTATCCAGAGTCATTTAGCAATGACTGGAGACATTTTGGCTTGTCACAACTGAAGGAGTTCTGGCATCTAGAGAGTAGAGATCAGGGATACTGCTAAAAATCTTATAATGTACAGGATAGCTCCCACAACAAAGAATTATCCTGCCTAACTGAGAGCGTCAGCCTGTGGACTGAAGGGTCCCAGGTTCGATTCTGGTCAAGGGCATGTACCTTGGTTGCAGGTACATCCCCAGGAGGGGGTATGCAGGAGGCAGCTGATCGATGTTTCTCTCTCATTGATGTTTCTAATCCTCTACCTTCCTGTCTATAAAAAAAATCAAACAAACATATTTTAAAAAAATTTATCCAGCCCCAAATATCAATAGTGCCTGTGTTGAGAAACACTACGCTATATACTCCCTCTGGGCAACCTCATTCATTCCCATGACTTCATATTTCTAAGTGCTGTTACCTCAAGTCCACATCATTTTCCTAACCCAAACATGTACACAGATGAGGTGATGTGCAAGCTGTTCATTAACAAGTTAAGCCCCATGTCAGTCACTGGTGAATGACACTATACTTTCCGTCCAGAAAACAGGCTGGGCGCTTAACATGTTAAAATCCATTTTCCCACTTTCCCACAGTAGCAACACATGACTAGCCAACCAGACTAAATGTTCTAGTGTCCCTCACAATTGGCTGTGACCATGGGTCTAAGAGCTTACCAGTCCTATATAATAAAAGACTAATATGCAAATTGACTGAACAGCAGAACCATCGGTGGAATGACCGGTCACTATGACGCTCACTAACCACCAGGGGGCAGACGCTCAATGTAGGAACTGCCCCCAGCCTGCATGCCCCAGGCCAGCCAAGGCAGATGCTAGTGGGGACCCCACCAGTCACCTCACAGAGAGAGGCGACCAACAGGGGGCGGGGCTGGCGAGCAGGCAGCGCCAGGCCAGTCAAGGTGGGTGCCAGCATTCCCCCCCACCATCATCCCGCCAGTCGCCCCAAGATCCACCCTGATCACCAGCCAGGCCTAGGGACACTACACATGCACAAATTTCATGCACCAAGCCTCTAATGGGATATAAGCAGAAATTATGTGCACCATTTCCAAGTCTGAATCTTAAGAAAATAGGTGTGCCTTCTCTTTGCCCTTAACCTCCAGCTATAATCTGCACATGGGGAAAAGACCAACTTCAACCATGCAAGCAAACCCAAACTCCTAGTCATGCTCTCAAACAATAAAGAACATACATAACACTTGGTGAATTGTATTAAAGTGCAGATTCTAATTCAGTAGGTCAGAGAAGGGTCTGAATGCCTCAGTTTCCAACAAGCCACTAAAAGCTGCCAATTATGCTTCTCTACACACAGCTGGAAAACAATTATTTAGGGGTCTCTCACATTTCTAGACTATCTTGTAAATGAAGCAATAACTAGTCTTTAGTTCTAGACTACTTTTTCAAGGATGTTTGTGTATTAAGCAACTTAGAAAATAAGAAATGGTGTTTCCCTCCAAAGCAAAAAGCAGGCATGCTTACTACCCAGGTTCCCTAAACTCAGTTCTCTTCTATAGTAAATCCAATGCACTCTGCCCTTTAGGAAATGGGGCTTGGGACACTCCAAAAATGCTCAAACTGTGGCTACTGCTGTGAATACGAAACTGTCATCCTTCACTCACACCAAAGGAGACTCATGTATTCTATGTATTCTAATAGCATCCATGAAACAGTGGCAGGCTAAGGCTGACTTGCAAGCAGCTAAAACCTCAGATCTCTTCCACAGTTCTTGACACAGACTACTAGTACTAGAGTAGCTAGGCCCTAAATTGTAGAATCAGACTGCTAGCTTAGACTATGATTAAAAAATGTGTCTTGTTTGAGCCATTGCATTTCAAGTTCACTCACTCTTTCTCGCACTGTCCCTCTTTGTTCCTCTCTTTCTTTACAATAGTCTACCCTTTATCTTAATACAATTCCACTGTGCAACTCCATTTGGATACCCCTTAGGAACCCTATATTTAAACTCATTTCCCCTACAAAAACCTATCCCTTCTCTAGATTCTCTATTTTAATGAATGGCATCGATGACCAAGTTCCCCAGTTATCCTTGATTTCTCCATCTTTCACTCCTCACATCAACAAGTCCAAAAGATCCAATTCTCTTAAATGTCAAGAGGATTGGTCCACTTTTCTCCATCCCCACTGCCACTGACTTCAGAGCAGGTCACCAGACTGTCTTGCCTGATTACTTTATTTACTAGGGGCCTGGAGCACAAAAATTTGTGCATTTGAGGGGGTCCCTCAGCCCGCCTGTGCCCTCTCGCAGTCTGGGACCCCTCAGGGGATGTCCACCTGCTGGCATGCCTGGCCAGCCTGGGTGAGGGCTGATGGCTGTTTGCAGACTGGCCAAGCCCCCCAGTGGGGAACCTCACCCCATGGGGGTGTGGCCAGCCTGGGTGAGGGGCTAAGGGACATTTTCAGGCTGCCCACAGCTTCCTTTGACCCAATGTCCCAGTGAGGCTGGCTGGAATCAGGTTTCTGGGGTTTATTTATCTTCTATAATTGAAATTTTGTTGCCTTGAGTAGAGGCCTAGGCAGGCAATGAAGCCTCCTGTTTGCTTGCCCAGCTGGCCTAGGCAGGCAGTCTCCTCCATTGCTGGTGCAACAGAAGCCTCCTGTTTGCTCTAGCTCCATGGCTGCTGGCTGCCATCTTGGCTGGTTTAATTTGCATACAGCCGCTCTGATTGGCTGGTGGGCATGGCTTGGCTGGTGGGCATGGCTTAGGTGTAATGGAGTGAGGGTCAGTTTGCATATTACTCTTTTATTACATTAGATTTTTCTCAAATTTTCCACCTTTTTTTTAATGTAAATTCTTTATTGTTGAAAGTATTATTTCTCCTTTTCCCCCATTGATCTCTCCCCAGTCTCACTCCCCAGCACTTGCCCTTGCTGCCCCGCTACTGTCTGTGTCCATTGGTTATGCTTATATGCATGCATACAAGTCCTTTGATCCCTTACTACCCCCTCCAACCTCCCCTGCCTTCCCCCTACAGTTTGACAGTCTGTTCAATGCTTCTATGTCTCTGGATCTATTTTTGTTCATCAGATTATGTTTTTCATTATATTCCACAAATGAGTGAGATCATGTGTATTTATCTTTCTCTGACTGGCTTATTTTGCTTAGCATAATGCTCTCCAGGTCCATCCATGCTGTTGCAAATGGTAAGAGTTCTTCCTTTTTTACAGCAGCATAGTATTCCATTGTGTAGATGTAGCATAGATTTTTAATCCACTCATCTGCTGATGGGCACTTAGGCTGTTTCCAAGTCTTATTGTAAATTGTGCTGCTACGAAAATAAGGGTGCATATATTCTTTCTGATTGGTGTTTTTGATTTCTTGGGATATAGTCCTAGGAGTGGGATTACTGAGTCAAATGGGAGAAGCATTTTTAATTTTTTGAGGGAACATCATACTGTTTTCTTGCCTAATTTATTTAACTGCCTTCTGATGTCCCTCTCTCAAATTCCTGGTGTCCTTTCTTCAAACTGCAAAAATGAGATTCCTAAAATTCAAATCTGATGTCACTCCTTGCTTAAAATCCTCCATTGCTTCCACAGTCCCAATGAGACAACATCCATACTACCTACACCAGGGGTGGGGAATGTCTGGTCTGCAGGCTGTATAAGACCTCCCAAAATCATTTGGTCTAGTCCTGCCAAGGCATTAGGAATAAGTTAATTAAATGTTTAACCAAATATAGCAGGCTAATTTTTAAGTTGATAATTTTGTATGGCCTGTGAACGATGTTATAAATATCTAAATGGCCTTTGCAGAAAAAGGTTCCTCACACCTGACACTGATATACAAGTCCTTGCTTACCTTTCTAATCTCATGTCCCTTCTCACCAAAACCTCTAAACAGTCATATGGAATATTATTTGCAACTCTCCAAAGTGATATCTCTTCATCACTCCCATGCTTCTGCAATGCTGCCCACTCTGCCAAACTAAAACACTCTTCCTAACTCTATTACCTAATTACCTATCACTTCAGATTTTGGTTTGGACACTGTATCCTGGAGAAAGCCATTCTTAGCCACATCTCCTCTCTCTAACTGCATTATTACAAGTTAGTATGTATCATGCTGTTTTACTCATCTATAGTAGGCATAAGATTCACATTTTAAAATAAAAAACTCTCTAGTACTGCAACTATCAGTGTCCTGGGACTTCACAAATGTTAAACAAATATACCAAATGACTGGATAAACTCCTTTGTAATATCTACCTATTCAATCTAATTCCTCTTCTCTAGCCATACATTCGAATCTTTCTCCTGTACAATAGGCTACAAATCTTGAAAGTTTCTTACTAAAGCTAAAACACTTCAGCTTCTTTCAGGTTCTTCAGGTGGTATGGTGCTCAGGCCTAGACCTTCTCATTTAGATCAGCCATCTTTCAAAATAAAACAACCAGAACTGAATAAATGTCACCAGCCATAATCTGGCCAGCAAAAAATAAAGAGCCCTTTAACCTCCTGTTCCAGACACTTCATTTCTGAAAGTACAGCCCAAGATTGCACTATTGACTTCATTGATCAAACAAATACACATGAAAAATATTAGTTGAACTATGCCAAAGTTGTAGAGTAACAGATTTATTTTTATTAAAACTTCAATGAGAATGAGTGGTATACTAGCTATTAAACATATTCTTCCAGGTAAACTAGTGGTTGCCCCACTTGTGATACAAGTTTTACAGAGAATTTTGAAAACACATCTGTTCACTTCCGTTTCTCTAGTAACTATCACAAAGAGAAGAGATTTTGTGTCTTTTGTAAGGACCTTTAGAATACCTCAACATCCTGATTTTGGATACCAATGAGCCCTGAATGAAAATTTAGAAATAGATGCTGAAGACATCAAACTGATATTTCAAATATAAGTTTGACTTCTTTCAACTGTCTGTTTTTCCTATGAGGAAACTGAATAGGAAAAATAGTGGTGAGATACTGTAAGGGAAAATGTATTTTAAAATTATAAAGCAGATATTTCTGTTTCCAGACTGGCTTTATTCTCATTGTGATGGCATCACTCTGGCTAACATACTAAACCTTCTTAAAACCTGCCAGACCTTCGATAAGAACTTTATCAAGCACTAGTCCCAAAGTGACACAGTGCCAGATGGGCAAGTATTCTGTGTGTCCAGGGAAAGTGAGTTGCAGATTCAATCCTTGGCCCTGATCGAGGTGAGTGCAGCAGGCAACCATGTGTCTCTTTCACATCTGTGTTTCTCTCTCTCCGCCCCCTCTTCCACTCTCTCTCTAAAGATCAATGGAAAAAAATATCCTTGGGTAAAGATTAAAAAATAAATAAACACGTAAATAAAATAATCTAATTCAACTTCCATCTACCAACAAAGAAAGTGAGGCCTTAAAAAGTTGTACAGAACTGACTTGTCTCAGGAATCAGGAAGCTGAACTGCCTTCCTACAAATCTACTCAATATAACAAACTATTCTTACCTCACTCTCTATTCTGGATTTCAGCAGGTCAATATCATCAGACAGCTTATCCACTTGGGTAATCAGGTCCTGTGCACTTTGCATACTAGGCAGGAATTCACTGTATTTCTTGCTAATCATACTGCATACTTCACCCTATAAGACAGAAGCATTCCAATATGATGAGTAGGGAACTCTGTTAAAAATAACAATGTTGAGAACCAAGATGGCGTCATAGGTAAACACCTGTACTTGCTGCCTCCCACAACCACATCAAAATTACAACTAAAATACATAACTACCATCCAGAACCACGGGAAAGCTGGCTGAGTGGAAGTACTACAACTAGAGAGGTTACGAAGAAAGCGCTTTGAGACTGGTAGGAGGTGTGGAGGCATGGAAACAGGCTGGCACCCGGATGTGCCACTCTTTTAATGGGGAGGGAGATACAAGCTCCCACTTGCATGTGGGGAGAAACTGGACTGTCTGGCATCGGGGCAGGAATGTGGGGGTGGCTTTCTCCCAGACAGAGGTGCTTAGAATGGCCACTGTTCCTATGCTGGTACCTCCCTGGTACAGGGCTGACTGGCAGCCATTACTCCACCCTGGAGATTCCCTGAGACCCCACTCCACCCAATTTACAACCCCACCAAGCTGTGCACAGCAGTTTTTGCATATGAATGTCTTATCTTTTCTCAGCCTAAAACCTGTCAAAAAAAAACTGCAGCTGGGTCAGGGAGCCCCAAAGTTATCAAAAGAAGGCCCAAGGCCGCACCAGAACCAGCCTGCCTTGCTTCACAGCTGGACCTCATCTGGGCACTTTGAAACCCCATACAAAGAAGAGGAATCTGCAGATGTCTCTGTAGCTCCTGCTGGGTGGCCTCAGGCAGTGGCTGACTTTGCACCTCCTTGGAGATCCAAGAGCAAGTGTACCCAGTGGTCAATATGAAACCATCCAGATTACAACTCCTCAGATCCATAAGTGACACACTCATGGTGCAGGCTCAGTGAGCGCCAAAGCCCCACTGAAGCAAGTCCTGCCCCATAAGGGTGTCTCCTGCACAGCAGCTCTTCCACTGTAGACACAGCTGGTCCTCACAGCTAATTGGCCTGGAAGTCAATTCCTCCCAGTGATACCAACAGCAATCAAGGGTCCTATAGGGCAACTACTACACAAGGCCACACTCTACCAATTCCAGGAGACATAGCAGCTCTACCCAATACATAGAAACAAACAAGGAAGCAGCCAAAATGCAGAGACATAGAAATATGTTACAAATTAAAGAAATTGAAGAAAGCAAACTACTAGATATGAGTTCAAAACCACAGTTATAAGGTTACTCAAGAGTCTTCTAAAAACCACCAAGGAAGTTAGTGAGACCTTCTAGGATCTTAGTAAGAATGTCAAAAAGATGGAAAAGGACCAGTCAGAAATTAAGCATACACTGACTGAAATAAAAAATAATATACGCCTTAGCTGGTCTGGCTCAGTGGATAAAGCGTCGACCTGTGAACTGAAAGGTCCCAGGTTCGATTCTGGTCAAGGACACATGCCTGGGTTGTGGGCTCGATCCCCAGTAGGGGGCATGCAGGAGGCAGCAAGTCAATGATTCACTCTCATCATTGATGTTTTTATCTCTTTCTCCCTCTCCTTTCCTCCTTGAAATCAATAAAAATGTATTTTTTAAAAAAGAATATACACATTCAACAATAAACTAGAGGATCCCAAGAATAAAGTCAAAGATTTGAAATACAAGGAAGAAAAAAAAAAACCCAACACTCAACCAGAAGAGCAAAAAGAAAAACGAATCCAAAAATATGAAGATAGTGTTAAGGAGCCTCTGGGACAACGTCAAGCATACCAACATCAGAATTATAGGGGTACCAGAAGAAGAGAGCAAGATATTGAAAACCCATTTGAAGAAATAATGACAGAAAACTTCCCTTTCCTGGTGAAAGAAATAGACTTACAAGTCCAGGAAGCACAGGAGAACCACAAACAAGAGGAATCCAAAGAGGACCACACCAAGACATATCATAATTAAAATGCCAAGAGCAAAAGACAAGGAGAGAATCTTAAAAGCAGCAAGAGAAAAAGTTACCTACAAAGGAGTACCCATAAGACTGTCAGCTGATTTCTCAACAGAAACCATGCAGGCCAGAAGGGAGTGGCAAGAAATATTCAAAGTGATGAATAGCAAGAACCTACAACCAAGATTACTCTACCCAGCAAAGCTATCATTTAGAATTGAAGGTCAGACAAAGCGCTTCACAGACAAGAAAAAGCTAAAGGAGTTCATCACCACCAAACCAGGATTATATGAAATGCTGAAGGGTATTCTTCAAGAAGAAGAAAAAGGTAAAGATAAAAAAATTACAAACAACAAAGTGACAACAAATACATATCTATCAACAAGTGAATATAAAAATCAAATGAATAAAAAATCTGACGAATAAACTGGTGAATGGAATAGAATTAGGGGCATGGAAATGGAGCGGACTGACAATTCTCAGGGGGAAGGGGGTGTGGTGTGGGGGGTGTGGGAAGAGATTGGACAAAGATCTTATATGCACGTATGCAATATCTATGGATGCGGACAGTGGGGTGGTGAGGGCCTGGGGTGGAATGGGAACTGGGTGGAGGGGAGCAATGGGGGGGTGGGGGGAAGAGGGACATCTGTAATAATATAAACAATAAGGATTATAAAAATAGATAAAATAAACTTAAAAAAATTAAAATGTATGTCTTCCATGTTGGAGACTTCTTGCCAGTTCCCACACTCATTCACTTTCCCTCCAAATCAATGAGTTTCTTTGAAAAACACATTTCTCCCACTGTTTTTCTTTGAAAAACACATTTCTCCCAATTTTTGCATAACATTATGACGGTGCAAAAAGACAATGGCCACCAAATCCCAACAGTGCCCAAGAATTATGCACAAATGCGGAGAAGGGAAAGGCTGGGCCGGAAGTGCTCATGCTGAACTATTATCCGCTCAGATGACAGCCGCCCATTTTAAGCATACATCTAGCCGGAAAGAAAGCCAATGGAAAAATTAAACCCATAATCTATATGCCAACCAATTTATGAATGCCTAGCTTGTCACTTATAAAACTGAAGGCCTAGTTCAACCCTAAGGGGATGCGTTCCATCCTGTCTTCTCATCCCAATAATAAACAGCATCTTGAATACTTTTTGCACCGAACCCGTCAAGGCTTTGGGAGCCGCAGAATAAATGACGGCTGCCCACATGTGAGTTCCGTTCTGTATGAAAGACAGGACACACTAAAGCAACCGGAAAGGAGAGATGCGACACAGCGCGGCGGGGTTCGAGCCCTCGGGCGCTGCATACAGAAGAGAGATCACACTGACGCTCAGACTATCCGTCAGAGGTCTTCGGCGTCTGCGGCGAGTCCTCCAGGACATAAGTAAGATCAAGAGCGAGGAGGGGGGAGGGGCCTGTGTGGGGCGTAGGTGCAGGTGGGGAAAGGCACCCCGAGAGCCAGGAGCCGCGCGGAGGTGGCGCCCTCCTCTGTCCTCGCTCCATCGGACAAACGTGCTGGGAAGGTCCCCCTGGGCCAGGAAGCGATGCCGGAGCCACGGGTCGGAAACGCTAGGACACCCTGTCCGAAGGCACAGGCACACCTGCCGCCTCCGACCCAGACGTGCGCGGTCCCCGGGAGCGTCCAGGCCGGCAGCAGGGGTGGGGCCCTCGGTCCCGTCGGCACCTCCAGGCAGCAGGGCCGCAGGGAGCCCTCCGCGCGCTCCTGACGCGGCACAGCCCCGGGGACGGGGTCGGGGACGGGATGCACAGGACAGCTGTCCCCGAGGAGAGTTCCGGCGAGGGGGACGGGGCGGTCCTCCCCACGCTGTTCCCTTCATCGGCAGCCGGTACGGGGAGCGGGCGCAGGAGCTGAGCGCCCCCGGCGGAGGGGAGCCCTGTCCCCACGTCCCTCCCACGCGCTCCTCCGCCGACCCCGACGCCCGGGCGCCTCCGTCCCTCCCCGGTTCCCCCAACCTAACTCCGCGCCGACGTCCCCCCGAATCGCCGCTTCCTCTCCGCCGACCCAGGCCGCCTCGGCCCCAACCCTTACCCGGACTCCCCTCTGCACTCCTCCCAACCCACCGACTTCCAGCCCTCCTGCCCCTCACTCTTCCCACCCGGCCCACGCCGGACTCGGCCGCACCCACGCTGTCCGCCCGCAGCCCCTCTCCCCTCCGTCCCGTCGTACTAGGAGCCCACGTCCCTTTTCAGTCAGCCCGCGGCTTCCCTGCTTGCACCTTGATCTCCTCCACCCGCCGGGTCAGGTGGCCGATCCGTGTGCCCAGGTCCTCCTTCTCCAGGCTCCCCGAGTGCGCCAGAACTTCTGTCACGAACGAAGCCATTCCCGCGACAGGGACAGGCGCTCCCAAAGTCACTCTGCGCAGCCAGCGCGGCAGCGCCGGTCCCGCCAGCGGCCAGGGTGCGCAGCCTATTGGGAAATGAAGTTTCGCGGGGGCCTGACCACTGCAAGGAAGACGGCAGCGGCACTACAACTCCCAGTAGGCACCGCAACTCTCCTAGCGCGGAATTTCCACGGCGTCTCGTAGGTGGCAAACTTAGTAGATGCGTTTTTTTTCTCTGTAGTTTTAAAGCTTGCATTTTCCCGATGGTCTTTCACTAGAAGGAATAAATAAAATGTTTTTATTTACTAACCGCTACTAACTGAACTTTTCTCCATTTCAAACGCTTACTATGAAATCTACCTAACCAGAAGACCCGACAAGCCCATCTTGAACTTTTTTCGTTAAATATTCACTGACCATCAGAGTCTAAATGAATGGTGCCCTCTAGAGTTGTGCGAAGAAGTGGCGTCGTGTCCTTTAAATAAAAGTCCACCTATAATTGCACAGTTTTATCTTTTATATTACATCTATATACACACATACATGTATATTGCATCTTTGAATATATACGTATATTACACCTACATAACACATTGCCTGTGTATAGTATTTATATTACCTAGGACTGTGGACGAGAACAAGATACGCAGCACATTTTATCACAGCATACAGATCAATTTTAGGAAAAGCTTTTAAAAGTTATTTCATTATTTAAGTATGTTACATACTGAAAGAAGTTCATAATACATGTACAGTATGATTCCTTTTTATAAAAATAAATAGACATAGATACATACAGAGTAAGGTGACCAGTTTTTAACATTGGTAAAGCGGGACACCATTGACGGGGGGTGGGGGTGGGGGTGGGGGTGGGGGGTTCTTGATTAAAAATTTGGTCTATATGGAGCAACAAAAATTTTCATAGAATGCAAAAATAGTATTGTAATATATATTTTCAAATTTCAACATAAGTACAAATTGTTAAAAATTGTTAAAAATCGGGATTGTCCCGCTAAAAGCAGGACATCTGGTCACCTTAATATACAGAGATAAAGGACGTAAACCAAATTTGAGTGGTGGACTTACGGTATTTATTCTCTTTCCTTATTTTTCTGTTTTACTGCAAAACACGAGCACTGCTTTAATTAAAATGTCATCTTTAATTTTTAAAAAAGTTGTCTTTGATAGTTGACCCCAAGTAGATGCTGATACTAAGGTCCTTGTCAATATATATGTTTTGATTTCAGTAAGGTGACCAGATTTTAACATTGGTAAAGCAGGACACCATTGACCGGGGGAGTTCTTTTTTATTTTTTTATTATTTAAAATAACAAAGAGTAGTACATATGTCTCTTTTTTTCCCCCCTTGACCTTCCCCCATCCTCCCCTACCCCGACGGGGAGGGGGGGGGGTTCTTGATTAAAAATTTGGTCTATATGGAGCAACAAAAATTTTCATAGAACGCAAAAATAGTACTGTAATATTTTTTTTAATATTTCAACGTAAGTACAATTTACAAATATAAAAAATAAAAAATTATGTGTAGTATTATTTTATTCTTTGGCATATTTCTCATTTGACTGAATTTTTTTTAGTAGATTGCTGTCGTTTAAAAGGTCATGAAATTTTTCACAAGAATCTGTTAAATTATATTTCACACATAAAATGGCTTTCAAAGTCTCAACACTTAATTGTGATTTTTCTGATGTCCACACTTTATTTACTGTAGAAAAAACACGTTCAGTCGCAGCATTAGTTCCTGGTAAGGACAGCACATTATTATTTTAATTTTAATTTTAATCCTATATTTTTTTCTAAATAATAACAATACTAACTTGTATTATTTTTCCTCTGAATTTGCCGTAACGTAAGTCGTGTCACTTTCAAGGTCGATGCTAAACTTTTTGCCGCCACTATAAAATATAAATAATATGAGTACTGTCTGCTAAATTCAAGAAAATTTGTGTATTTATGAAATAAATAAATAAATTACTTACCTAAATTATCTGAATAGCTGATTTGTAATGACATCACTTGTTTAACTAGCTTACTAGGACGCAGTATGATGTGTATTGTCTGAGAGACAGTTACAAAATGTTTTCGTTGTTGCCAATCCCAAAAAATGCCATTGTTCATTAAGTCCAAACAATGGTGGTCGAATTCTAACAACTGATCAACAATGCGAACTTTGATAAGCAGTTCTCGATAATCAGTTCTCAATAATTATTTGTTATTATTAAAGTTTAGCATTATAAAATTAACAAAAAACAATATAAAACTCATATCCTGGCTAAATACCCACATGGCTGCCGAAAAACCGTATAGTCCCTTCCCGTTCTCCTGCCCTTCCCTAGCTTGTCGTGCATTCTTTCCAAAAATCGGGACTTCTTTAAAATGCCGCAGGACACTGGACAAATTGTTAAAAATCGGGACTGTCCTGACAAAAGCAGGATGTCTGGTCACCTTAGATTTCAGAGAGGAAGGCAGAGGAAGAGATAGAAACATCAATGATGATAATCATTGATGACTGCCTCCTGCATGCCCCACACTGGGGATCAAGCCCACAACCCAGACATGTGTCCTCACTGGGAATCAAATGGTGACCTCCTGGTTCATAGGTCGTGCTCAACCATGAGCAATGCAGGCAGGACAGGTCCTTGTCAATTTTAAGTGTCTGTGGGGCTATGTGCTTACCTAGTAAGGCAAGGGCAGCTTCCTGTGACATGAGCAAAGGAGATGAAACTGGAATTGATACAAGAGGCACAAAGCACAGTTATGTCATCCTAGGAAGTTCCTCTCCTGAAAACCAAATTAACTTCTGTTTGGTAGACATGACAACCTCACTTTAAATGATAAATACTGATAATAATAAATGCCCCGTAAGAAGAAAAAATTCCTGAAACGTGTATTATGTATTTCCTAGAGGCCCAGTGCACAAAATTCATGGATGGGTGGGGTACCTCAGGGTCTCCTGCGGAGTTTGGGCCCTAGCTCATACCCTCGGCCTTGCAGCCCCATACCCCTGCCTGGCACCCCGCCTTGGCCTAGCACTGCCCACTCACCTGCTCTACCATCCTGCCGTAGTCCTGCTTTCACCGGGGCCCATAGGGGCCAGCTACACCTCCACTGCTGCCCACTGCCAGTGCTGCATTGTTGACACCTGACACGTTTTGCACTGCCCCCTGGTGGTCAGTGCACATCATAGTGAGCAGTCAAACTCCAGGTCGGTCGAACTCTCACCTGAGGGGACAATTTGCATATTACACTTTTATTATAAAGGTTTGAGCAACTACTATATGGCAGATACTGTGCTAGGCTGGGAATTCAAAATATGTGAGTCAATAATCCCAAGAAAATATGATTATTGTTATTTTGGAGGTAGATGAGAGATGGATTCATATTATGTGGGTTCTAAATCTTACACAGTTTTATGAGAGGTATGGACTCTTTAACGAAAAGAATATAATCCACCTCTGAGAAAGGTACAAAGGGCAGAGGAGGGGTAGTACTCAGTCTCTGATTAAATCAGGGAGTCTTTGCAGTAGGAAGGAATCTGAACTGAGATGGGATGGAGTGTCACTTTGAGGTTGAGGTTCTAGGGTGCTCCTCCAGGAAACAGCTCCATGGGTACTCACAAGCATAACGACAGAAGCTCCTCCACTCCTGGGGTGAAGAGGCCACTGGATAAACTAAGGACCGTTCCTCGGGGTTCCAGGAGAAGGCAGGGGAGAGCCAGAGTTAGGCTAAGGAAGGAGAAAGGGCATCAGGAATGGAGTGGGATTACTACACGTAGACGGTTGATGCATGCAGGTCTGAATGAATATGTGAATAAATAAAAAAATTAATAAATAAATAGGTACTATTTCCCCTCGCTAACCTGATCTCCTTCGTGGTTCCCGTTTATCATGGTTTATATATCTCCCAGCTCACAGATTTTCACAAATCATCAATAAAGGGCTCTGAAGCAAAGGCAAGGAAATAAGTAGCAGTGTCTGAAAGAATTCCTCCTGACTTGTCACGGCTCACACACAGGCGTGCCTGTTTTCAAGAATAAAGTATCAAACAAATCTGGATGAATATATAACGCAGGCAGACAGTGTTTCCAGGGATCTATATTTTGCCATCAAGTGGATTATGACATGTGGTTGTTACAAGAGCAGCAGAAGGAGCCTAGAATTTGAAATGGTGTCCCCTTTGCTTCAAAATAATATGAAGGAAGGGGGAGTGGGTGCAAGTGAGGATGAAACACATTGGTATAAGTGGTTCATTTTTTTAAGTGGATAATTTTTGAAGTAGATGATAGGACATGAGATTTCTCTTTGCTCTGCTTTTGTATATGTTTGAAATTTTCCTATACTAAAACCTAAAAGAAAAAAAGAACATTCCAGATGATCCTGCTTGCCTTCCTCCACCCCCACACCACTGATGTTCTCATCAGACTGTTTAGGTGTTGAGACATCATGCAGATCAATCAGAATATTGCACACCTCTGCTAAATATGAATAGGGGAATACATTGGTCAACCTTCATGTCTCTAATAAAACAATCCCTGTCTTCTTTTGTGTTTTGCCATAAAGATTAACCCTCACTCACATACTGTGTCAGCAGCATGCAGATGCAGTGCAGGACTCACTGCTGCAGCCTGGAGACAAAAACATGAAATTTCACCGTCCCAGAGAAGAAAATGGCAGCTGAATAGATAGAAAAGTGACATCCCTCCTTCTGGGGCTAGGCTGGAGAAGCAACTAAATCAGAGGCTATCCACCAAGAATTAACAAATTAGATATAGTTGAGGAGACAATCTATAATAACAAAAGTGTACTATACTAATCAGACCAGACAGCAAAACGACCTTCCAGACGGCCTTTTGGATGAAGCCGGGGCTGTGAGGGCTGAGCCCTTTGCACGAATTTCATGCATTGGCCTCTAGTTTTCAGTAAGGAAGGGCAGAGGATGCCTGGAGTGGGTTTCTAAACTGGAGAGGGATGCCCAGCCCCAGGCTGAGAGGGTGAAGTGGAGGCTGCATTGCACCAAAGCCGCTTCCCTTGGTGACAGGTTTGAAAAGGAAACCCCACAGAGCTGCTGGCACCCTGGGAATCTAGACCCGGGACCTTAGCTGCAGGGGGCTGTGCCCCAAAAGACAGCCTGAAAAGCGGCCCACGCGGCATGGTGCCTGGAAGGGGGGGGGGCAAAGTTTCATGGATTTTTTGCTTTCATTTTGTATTTGCTTTTGTTCACTAAACCCAGACATAGGACTTTCAGCTGCAAAAACTCGCCCAAGACTCAGGTGAAGGGAGAGGCATGAGATTTGTGGAGCCTGAGGAGAGGCTGGGGAGGGAGGCAGGGTAGCCAGACTTGGCCAAGACCCTTCCTAACCCTCCAAACCCAGACAGCATTTCTCCCAGAAGAGCTAGCCCTTCCCAGCGGCCTCACGGTGGGGAATACAGCCTGTCACACCCTGCCTGCAGTTTGAGCTATACAAAAGGAAACAAAGGCTCTGAATAGCCCCAAAGAGCCCCCAGTGACTGGGTTAGAAAAGGGGCCTGTCCTCCCCACTATTCTGGGAATCACACTGATACAAACTCCAGGTTGTCAACCATCCTCACTGGTTTCCACACAAGGAGTTCTGACCAACCAATGCCAGAGTTACATTTTGGGCCACTCGCATAGGAGCGGCCCTGGGTCTGGGAAAATACATCCATCTGATCCCTGGCTAGTGAAACAGCACCAACCCCACCTAAAGCCCTAACAGAAACAGATGCTTGGGTGATTAAGATTGACAGGTGGCAGACAGGCAAAGCAGGCAATTGGTCCTGCCTGAATACAGCCAAGGCCTGTGGAGACAGAGGAACAGTGGATTGCCGAAGACAGTGTCTGACAGTGGTCAGCACCTAAATACCTATCAGGAAGCCAGAATTGGCAGACAGAACAGAAGAGTGGGGTCCTGAACCAGCCCACATGGGGCATTAAAATGTGGTTGAAGAGAACTCTTCACTTTTTAAAAAATATATATTTTATTGATTTTTTACAGAGAGGAAGGGAGAGGAATAGAGGGTTAGAAACACTGATGAGAGAGAAACATTGATCATCTGCGTCCTACACACTCCCCACTGGCGATGTGCCCGCAACCAAGGTACATGCCCTTGACTGGATTTAAACCTGGAACCCTTGAGTCTGTAGGCCGACGCTCTACCCATTGAGCCAGACCAGTTAGGGTGACACTTCACTTTTTTATTTATTTTAATTGTTAGTATTATATTTATTTTTATTGTTATTCTATTTTATTTTCATTTTTCTTTTTTTCACCTTTTTCTTTCTCATTTCTCCTTTTTTCATCCTATTTTTCTCCTTTCCCCACGTTAGCTTTTCCTTCTTCTTTCCTTTTACTCCTTGTTAAAAAGTGATCTTCTTTATCTGTTTATTGATATGTTATTATTATTGTAGTCTCCCTTGACTTATTTATATATCTAGTTTTCCCTCCCCTGCTCCTATTCCATTTCCCCTTCTCTTTTCTCTTTCTTCGCTACTCAATTTTTTCTTTTTTTCCTCTCCTCTCTTGTTCTTTTCTGCTCATATTTTTTAAAAATTAGTTTTATTTCCTAAAGTCAGTCCTATTTGCTCTCTCATCTATTCTTCTTTTCCAAAAATAGACAAATATATAGATACATTTAAAAAATATTTTATCTTTTTATTAATTATTTTGTTTTTTACTTCTTATCCAGTCATTCTCTTTCAACCTCTTCTATACCGAATTGTGACCCTTCCCCTATTCATTTAATTCCTTAACATTACTTTCTGTATATAAGCTCTGCCTTTACAGGTTCTGTCTGGGTATTTATTGTTCGCATTTCTTGGTTTATTTTGTGGTGTTTTCTCCTCATATATACTAGTATATACTTTCCACCTTCTTTCTTCTTCTTCTTTTCTTTTCTCTGTTACCTTTTTTCAATATCATTTTTGCTCTCTTTTCTCTATTCTAATTCTCTATTTTCTGGTGGTCACTTTTATTGGGGTTACCAATGTTGTGAGTATATTCATGTTTTGTACTATTTGTGTCATGTCTTGTCAAATTGTACTATGCTGTCCAGTCAACGTGGTAAAGAATGAGCCACATAACCAGACACCCAGAGAGGAGACTCTATCCACAAATAGGATAATAACACTCAAGACCCAACTACACCAAGAGAATTCAAATATCCCAAGTAGGGGGAATCCCTAAAATACCCAGCCCAGAAGTCCTGAGAGATTGCACCTCTGGGTATCACAAAACATCTACTATATAAGACAAGCTAAAAAAAAAAAATCTGGGTGACATAGAAGTTTGATCTAATACACAGAAACAATCACAAAGGAACAGCAAAAATAAGGAGACAAAGAAACAACCCCGTACAAAAGAAAAGGAGGAATCACGAGAAAGGAAATAAATGGAATGGAGGTAAGCAATTTGTTAGAGCAATGATTACAAGGGCACCGAAAAGAATGGAAGACAAATTCCACAACATGTGTAAGAACCAAGAGGAAATGAAGAAGAACCAAGAGGAAATGAAGAATGACATTGACATAGTGGCAATAAAGAACACAATGGAAAGTATCAACACTAGAGTAGAAGAAGCCGAGGACTGCATCAGTGAGTTAGAAGGCAAGGTAGAGAAAAACCCAAGCAGAACAACAATTGGGGAAAAAGAACTTAAAAAGCAGGAGGACAGCCTCAGGGAGTTTTCGGACAATACGAAACTAAACAACATCCACATAATAGGAGTCCCAGAAGGAGAGGAAACTGAGCAAGGACTATAAAACCTATTTGAAGAAATAGTGACAGAAAACTTCCTTGATTTGGGAAAGAAAAAACTCACACAAGGCCAAGAAGCACACAGAGTCACAAACAAGATGATTGACTACCTGCAATAAGCACTTCTCTGCTGCAGAACTGACCCTCAGAGGTCATCTGTATGAACTCCTCACTGTGGGCTAAGTTGCTTCAGGGCCCTGCCCACCACCCCAAGGCCTGCACACACTTCCACACTTCTAGAGGCCAACTGCCTTGTGCCTTTGGCAGCCGCCAGCCCAAATCTCCCTCACCTCTGAACAAGCTATCTCCCAGATGCACCCATGTTGACTTCTGACAGGGATGGCACTTCTGGGCAGAGATCTGAGAGCAGTGAGGGGCATTGTGGCAGTGTATCAGAGAGATGCAGTTGCAGTGTCTACTCTCAGAGCGTGTGGTCCCCTGACTTGGTGGTGAGTGCAGACATGTTCTCACATCATACAGAAGATCCCTACAGGTTACGGACAAGAGGCCTCTTCACAACCTGCCACAGAGGGAACCCCGCATGACCCTTTTCACAGTGGCTCCATTTACCTGGGTGCCAGCATACCCATAGGAAAATGTGTCAAGTTGTTTTTGTGTGTATTTACCATATTTATGGGGAATTTCATACCCAGCTTGCTCCTCTGAGACTTGTGTTTCCACTAAACCTCAGGCCTCAATGTGCTATGTGATACTTCTCCTGGGGTACTGATCTTTGATTTATTTCTCTGGTGAATCAGTGTCCACAAAGCCTTGCCCATGGGAAATAGTGACTGTGACCTTATTTGGGAACTAGTGGCCCAGTGCACGAAATTTGTGCACATTAAAAGGGGATTAATTAGAGGAAATATTTTAATATTGCTATTTGCCCTTTCTCTATAATAGAAGTGTCAGAGATTAAAGAAAATTAGTAAAACATATATGAAAATCTTCCTCCTGTGAGAGTCTGAGGTACACCATGGAACCCAGAGTCAAGTCTTCAACCACCCACATGCACCTCAAAATCGCTCGAGACCCAAACCTAGACGGCCCCCCTTCATTGGGCTAGATATAGACCCGTCCGGTCCCACCCTGTCAAGCCCTGCCAGGTAGGGGAGTGCAGCCTAAGGTCCCCTGGGTGCCAGGGCAGGGGGGCACAGCCTGAGGTTCCCCCATCAAGCCCTGCTGGGTGGAAGGAGTGGCCTGTGATCCCCCAGCCTGGCGCTGGGGCAGGGGACATAGCCTGAGGTCCCCTGGCCTGGCACCAGGGAAGAGGGTGCAGCCTGAGTTCCTCTGGCCTGGTGCCAGGGCGGGGGGAGTAGCCTGAGGTCTCCTGTCAAGCCCTGCGGGTGGAAGGCATAACCTGAACTCCCCTGTCAAGCCCTATGCAGGAGGTGGATGGGCCCGCAGCCTCAGATCCCTGCTGATTGCTCCTTAAGGCTCGTTATGGGAATTTAGCCTCAGCTGTGGGTGCAAATTGACTACAGTGATGGTCAATTTGCATATTCCCTCTTTATTATATAGGATAGGGCCTTTGCAGGTGCAATCAAGTTTAGAGGAGGTCTTGGGTTGGGTGGGTCCTACCTGCAATGATAGGTGTTCTTGTAAGAGGAATTTGGACTCCCTCACTGGCCAGGTGACTAGGACTCAGCGATGGGTGGGGGGATGGGTCTTCAAGTCAAGGAACCAAGGATAGCTGGCCACCACCAGAAGTTGGGAGAGACCTGGACTGATTTTCTCTTGCAGCCCCAGAAGGAACCCACCCTGCCCACACCTGTCTGGGACTAAGTATTTCACAGGCTGAGATGGGAGCCCTGTAGGCTGGACAAGCTTCAGTATAGAGAGCTCTTGTTGCTGCCCACCTGCCTGGACCACAATCTCCTAAGCTCCTGGAGAGAAGGGCCGGGCAAGGGGTGGGGTAGAAGGGTTGGGGTTGGGAGAGAAGTGACTCCCAGCTGAAGCTCCCAGTCTGGGGGTATGAGGAGCATGAGGCGGAGGTTCCAGGTGCACTGGCCTGCTCCTGCATCCCTGGCTATCTCCCATTCTGTGCCCTGACCATGGGGCCATGGCTGATTTCTGCCCAGAGGGCCTGGGGACCAGTGTGGAGGGCTGTGCAAGGAGAGGAAACAGAAGGCATGAAAAGCTTATCTTTCATCTGTACCCACTTCCTCCAGTGCTGCATACACTCAGCACCCTCGCCACCCCTAACCCAAGTCTCTGCAGGATCTTGCTTCTGTTATTACACCCTGGAGCCCATGCCTCTCACTCATTCAATAATTTCTCTGGTGCTAATTTGGGAGAGGGAGTCAATCACCCTTTCTACCACTGCATTTCACAGAGCAAAATGAATTAAATCCATTTATTTCTACAGGGTGCTTAGAAGGGTCCGGCACACAGCAGCTGCCCAGTAAATGAATGTCAGCACCCTCCTCAAGGCGCCTCCCCAGGCATTCAGGGCAGTTGGTGGACAGGAAGTTCTGTTTCTCTGGTCCTGGTGAAGGGCTGGTTGCAAACATAAAACAGTTCATTAATGACACATGCTGATTTGTGTGCCACAAGGCAAGTGGTAAGGCCAGACTGGTGGTGTGTGTGTGTGTGTTCCTATGTGTGTCTGTGCATGTAAGAAATGGGCTGGAGAGGTAGGCAGGGCCAGACATGAGAGGTCTGGTGACTCTTGCTAGGTTTTGTGTTTATTCTCGGAGCACTGGGAACCTCAAAGTGTTTTAAGCTGACAAGTGTTGGGGGAGGGCAGTGGCCTAAATGGACCTTCATTTGGAAAAGATCATCCTGCTGTGTGCAAGACTGACCCAGGTTGGTCAAACTTGATGGACAGACCGAAGGCTGTTGTATCAGGCACTTGTCCTCCAGCCTGGAAAAAAACTGTTGGTTGGGGCTTTGCCTGATGACTCTTTAAAAATAATAGCATGAATAGCCTACTAAGAGTAATATAATAGACCATGTAAAGTGTAACCTTTAACTCAGTGTCTTAGTCCATTCTGGGTGCTGTAACAAACACCACAAACTGTGTGGCTTAAACAGTGGACATTCACTTCTCACTGTCTAGAGGCTGAAATCTGAGATCAAGGCCCCAGCCTTGATTGCCTGTTTGATGAGGACCCTCCTCCTACTTCATAGACGGCATCTTCTCATTACGTCCTCACATGGTGGAAGGGGAGAGAGAGTTCTCTGGGGTCCTTTCTACACGGGCTCTAACCCCATTTATCTTGGCTCCACCCCCATGACCTAGTCACTTTCCAAGTCCCCACCTCCTGACACCATCACCTCGAGGAATAAGATTCAACATATGATTTTGGGGTCACAAGCATTCAGCCCATACACTTGGATTTACACTTTTATTTTTGTTTCAATGAATCAATTTATTATTAAAAATTTTTTCTGAGATAAAAATAATTCTGTTTATCATAAAAATGGAAATACTATAGTTATCTGTGTAATGTAGAAATTAGCCCTCCATAAGCTCTTCCTTCCACAAATACAAAAAGCCGGGAATATGTAATGCAGACATTAACCTCCTCACTGTCATTTTTTACCAACATGGAGTCCACTGTGTGCAGTTTCCCTCTTGCTCTGGGTCGTGGGGCTGAGGGCTCTTCCCACTTGGTAGCCTGGTCCTGCAGCAGCTCCCCCAGACGCCGAGTCAGGATCTGCCAGTCATGGCCCCCAAGGTGATTTGGGCACCTTAACCTCTGAACACTGCTGCTTCCAGATCCCTCACGCTTCTCAAAGGCTTTATGGGCATCATTTAGGTAATCAATATGCAAATGGTGAATATCTGTTTCCTTTTAAAAACATATATATTTTTTGCACTATTAATACATGCTAGAGCCAGCACCGTATGTGTGTGTGTGTGTTTGCAGGATGTGCCAGTATTTCACATGCTATCATCCTAGAAATTGCTAAGGAAAAGTGTATGAATATATTTTTTAGTGAACATATGATGTTTTTGTATCAATATAAATTAAATCACAGTGAAAATAGCATAAATAAATAAATAAATAAATAAATAAATAAATAAATAAAATGTCAGCACAATAAATGAAAAAGGCCCACATCTCTTCCAAACACAGGAAGTGACGAGAGCCAGATTGACATCTGATTTTTCACAAACAACACGAGATGCTAGAAAATAATGGAACAACACCTTCAACGTTCTGGGGGAAAGCTATGTTGAACCTCAATTCTGAAACCTGCTACATTACCAACCAAGTAGGGGTAGAACATAATCATTCTCAAATCTGCTTGCACACAGAGTTTGCTTCTGATTTTCTCCTCCCCTTCCTGTGAAGTTATTCAAGGATGTGGACTAGAGAACGGGGAGAGTGGGACAGAGAGCCACATTTGCCGAGGGCCCACCCTGAATGAGCATTTGGTTCACCCAGGTCTGGACAAGTAGGTCTGCAACAGCTCACTCCATAGCGAACTGCCCAGAAGCACAAAGGTGAGCCATGGGTCTTTATAAACAAGATCTACACGTGTGCTATTAAGTCTCAAGAGTTTTATGTTGGGGAGGGGGAAAGAGTAAGATCATCTAAGTATGTCATTTTCTGAAAATGAATTAATGAAGCTCAAAGGATTTAAAAACAAAATTAATCTTAAAAAATAAATCTTTATTGTTCAGATTATTATAGATGTTCCTTTTTTTAACCCCCATAACTCCCCTCCACCTGGTTCCCCCCTCCACCCGCGCCCTTAACCCCACCACTGTCTTCATCCAACGATGTAAGATTTTTTCCAGTTTCTTCCCACACCCCTCACACCCCCCCTGAGTAATGTCAGTCCATTCCCTTTCTATGCCCTTACTTCTATTCTATTCACCAGTTTATTCTGTTCATCAGAATTTTTAATTGACTTAATTGTTAGATTCACTTGTTGATAGATATGTGTTTGTTGTCACTTTGTTGTTCATAATTTTTATATTTACCCTTTTCTTCTTCCTCCTCTTCTTGAAGAATGCCCTTCATATAATCCTGGTTGGTTGGTGATGAACTCCTTTAGCTTTTTCTTGTCTATGAAGCTCTTTGTCTAACTTTCAATTATGAATGATAGCTTTGCTGGGTAGAGTAATCTTGGTTGTAGGTTCTTGCTATTCATCACTTGAATATTTCTTGCCAGTCCCTTCTGGCCTGCATAGTTTCTATTGAGAAATCAGCTGACAGTCATATGGGTACTCTCTTGTGGGTAACTATTTTTCTCTTGCTGCTTTTAAGATTCTCTCTTTGTCTTTTGCCCTTGGCATTTTAATTATGATGTGTCTTGGTGTGGTCCTCCTTGGATTCCTTTTGTTTGGGATTCTCTGTGCTTCCTGGACTTGTAAGTCCATTTCTTTCACCAGGTAGCAGAAGTTTTCTGTCATTATTTCTTCAGATAGGCTTTCAATATCTTGCTCTCTCTCTTCTTCTGGCACCACTATAATTCAGAAGTTGGTACATTTGAAGTTGTCCCAGAGGCTCCTTACACTATCTTCATATTTTCAGATTCTTTTTTCTTTTTGCTTTTGAGGATGTTTTTTACTTCCTCATATTTCAAATCTTTGACTTCATTCTTGGGATCCTCTAGTCTGCTATTGGATCTCTGTATATTATTCTTTATTTAAGTAAGTGTATGCTTAATTTCTGACTGGTCCTTTTCCATTTTTTTTTTTTTGGTATTCTCATTAAGATCTTTGAATGTCTCACTTAGTTCCTCAGAGGTTCATAGAAATTCTTGACTAGCCTTATAACTGTGGTTTTGAATCTTTATCTAGTAGTTTGCTGTCCTCCTTTTCTTTCATTTGTGGCCTGTTTCTTTGTGTCTGCATTTTGGTTGGTTCCCTGCGTTGATAGAGTGGTTTTGTGTGGTAGGTGTCCTCTTGGGCCCAGTGGCTCAGCCTCCCCAATCACCTGGGGTGGACACTCTTGGTGTATGCCTTTGAGGGCTGAGTGCACAGTCTTGTTATAGTTAAGCCTTGATTGCTGTTGGTATCACTGGGAGGAAATGTGCTCCAGGCCAATTGATTGCAAGGACCCACTGTGTCTATAGTGGAAGAACTGCTGTGCAGGAGACATCCTTATGGAGCAGAACTTGCTTCAGTGGGGCTTTGGTGCTGAGTCTGCCTCTTGAGTGCGTCACTTATGGATGTGAGGAGTTGAAATCTGGTATCTGGCCACTGGGTACACTGGCTCCTGTATCTCCAAGAAGGTGCAAAGTCAGCTGCTGTGTGAGTCCACCCAGGAGGTTCTACAGTGAGATCTACAGATTTTTCCTCATTGTTTGGGGTTTGGAACTTTTGGAGCTACTGTCCCAGCTGCAGTCTGTTAGGTTAGGCTGTAGGCAGACAGGTGATTCATTCGTGCAGCTGTGCACAGCTTGGGGGGGTTGTAAATTGGGTGGGCCAGGGTCTCAGAGAATCACCAGGGCTGAGCAAACAGCAATGGCTGTCCCTCAGCTGTCTCCATGTTTTGGCATCTCTGTACTCTTGAGTCCGCAAGTCTTGGTGTTCCACGCCCCCACAGTCACAATGATTGCTTTGAGCAGCTCTGCTAGAAAGTTACTATTACTTTCTGACCCGATGCCAGATGCCCAAAACGAGTTCAGTGCAGCCCTGGAGCTTGTATTCTCCTTCCGACTGAAACAAGCCACACACCCAGGTGCCCCTGCCACTGCTGCCGCCACCACCACCATTTTGTGCACCTCCATACCTCTGTGTTCTTGGTGCCTCTGCACCTTCTACCCAGTCTCAATGCACTCTTTCTCTTTCCTTCTAGTTGTAAAACTTCCACTCCCCTGGTTCTGGAAGATGACTGTTTAGCTTTATAGTTGTAGTTTTAATGTGGTTGTGGGAGGCAGTGCATTCAGGTATATACCTTATGCCGCCATCTTGGTTTGACAAAATTAATTTTTAAGCTATTCATCTCTAATAGCCATTGTCTAGGTTAAGCCTTTTTTTTTTAAATGATTACCTTTTTAGAATAATTCTAGATTTACAATAAAATTGAGAAGAAGATACAGGTCCCATATATCCCCACCATCCACAAATATAAAGTCTCCCCATTATTAACACCTCCTACCAGGTAGTACATTTTATACAATGGATGAACCCTACAAGGACACATCAAAATAACCCTGAGGCCATAGGTTACATTAGGGTCACTTCTGGTGTTGTACATTCTATGGGTTTGAGCAAATGTGTAATGACATGTATCCATCATTATGGGATCACACAGAATATAGTTTCTGCCCTAAAAATCTTCTGTGCTTCACTTATTCATCCCAATCTCCCCCTGACCCTGATAACCACTGATTTCATAAAGATGGAGAGAGAGAAAAAACACATTGATGTGGAAGAAAAACAGTGATTGGTTGTGCCCCATACTTGTCAGATTGGGGATTGAACCTGCAACCTGGGTAAGTGCCCTGACCAGGAATTGAACATCCAACCTTTTTGGTAGATGGGGCAACACTCCAACCAACTGAGCCACTTGGCCAGGGCACCACTTACCAGTATTTTTCCTAAGCCTGTAAAATATGCTTTGAGCAAAAGTTATGAAGAGTTCATAAGAGGCCTGGGAAGAGAGTAGGGAACTTTCTACTAATTATCCCGGGGTTGTAAAAACAGTAAGGGAGGAAGTGTATGCAAGAATGTAGCCTTGAAAGTAGCTTATCTTATTCCTTAGTTTGAACAGAGGAGCTAACAATCTTGGGGTTTAATTAAGCTATGCTTTTCATAGCTTATGAAAGATTACAGCAAGGAAAAAGAGGCCCTTTTTTTTGTCCTAATAAGGAGTATCAACATGAGAGAGTTACATCGATCAGTTGTCTCTCACTTGTGCCGCAACTGCATCAGCTCAAAAGCTACAAAAGTCAAGATTCAATTAGGAACAATTTTAAAGACCTAAAAGAAAACTGGCATTAAAAAATACTTACTGGAAAATTATAACATATGTGGCATAGTCTGTAATTTAGACACTGTACCATGCATGGGCTCAAGTGAACTGTGTCCTGGATGACATAGATGAGCGGAAGGATTGACAGTGCCATCTTTCACAGACTGATTCTCAATAACAAGAAAATTATACTTTAATTAAAGAACATTCATGTAATATGCTTATTTTAGAAGAAAAAGAATATAGCAAACTAGTATCTGAAGTGACATTAATTTACAGAAATCTATTCTACAGAGAATTTCCTTTATATTTGAAAGGATGGCTAGCTATTGAGCAACTTTAAAAAGGACAGTGAAATCACTGATACAGGTAATAAATCCAATGGAATTTAGACTTAAAAGCATATGCATTGATGCCTGGAGGCAGAAATATAGTATTGGCACATATGATAAGGTCACAAATGACTCAAGTCAGACATCCAGGCATGGACACTTCCTGCCTTTCCCTAAGAATGACCAGAACATATTCAAATTCCTTAAATGATATAATTGGTAAGGTTAATCAATTTATTGTAAATATTAAATTTGTTTTTATTTGTATCATGTTTTGTTATGCTTTATCATACTTTTCCTTTGCCTTTTTCCTTACTCCTTTCCTGGTGTCTACTAGGTTGATGAATGTTTCTTTGTTTTACTTCATTTTCTCTATCTGTTGGTATGAATGTCATGTTTTATTTCAGGGGTGGTTTTGGGTAATTTTTTCATTTGCATAATTGGCTTGACAAGTCTAAAGTTCTACCATTCTTCCTAACAACTAACGAACCCATGTATATATTTTCTTTTTTTTTCTTTATTGATTAAGGTATTACATATGTGTCCTGATCCCTCCATTGTGCCCCCCCCCCCTCAGGCCCTCACCCCACTGGTGTCTGTGTCCATTGGTTAGGCTTATATGCATGCACACAAGTTCTTTGAACCCAAGTATATATTTTAAAATTCTGTGAGAAGAAAATGATTGAAGACCAAAAAAGTCTATAATCCAATAAATCTATTCATATAATTTTTAACATTCCTTAGGTCAATTTTTCCTTTCTCCTCCAATCATGAAAACCTTTAAACGTTCTGTTACTCTTTGAAGGTAATCTTTAAAATAAAGTGGCTTACCATGTCCTCCTGGTCAACTCTACCTCAATAACTGTTTCTAGAAATGGATTTTGAAGTCTTCCTTGAAGTTCAATAATCTGATGTTTACTTGTTGCTTTACCACAAGGAAAGTCAGTTTGAAACTTTAAAAAGTTATGATCACTATGCTTACTCAGTGGCTTACTGAGTGGCACTCTGCTTACTCAGTATTATCTGAGAAGCATTCAAAGTGTTGAAACATAGGAAGCATTGAAAAGAATCTTCACATGGCAGTTCTATATACACCCCAATTTTACTGTCTTAGCTCCAGGTGCCCCATTCAGGCAATAAAAAAGGAGGTACTCTATTCATAGCCACCCATACCCTCGGGAAGGGATCCTTCCTCACAATGTCCACCTAATTTCCACTGTCTATATCTGGCACCAGGCTTCACTGATAAACAGACGAGGCCAGCAGAAGCAGCTGAGAAGGATCCCCAGCCTTGAGCTCTACAAAACTCCAGGATAAAGGAGTTGGATGAGTGCAAACCATTGACAAGAAAAGAAATGCTGGCCCTCCTGGGGTGGGGCAGTGCTTGAGTGTAGACTCCTGCACCAGATCACTGGTTCCATTTCTGGTCAGGGCACATGCCCAGGTTGAGGGCTGGATCCCCAGCAGGTGACTGCAGGAGGCGGCCAGCTGATCTTGATGTTTCTATCTATACTGGCCCTGGCTAGTGTTGCTCAGTAGTAAGAGGGTAGATGCTCAAAAGTTACCATAGTAACCAGCCCACAGGCATAGGGACCAATCAAAGGGAATATCAAGGCACAAAGATCTGCAGCCTTTATAAACCCTATGGCAGCGGTTCTCAACGTGTGGGTCCGGACCCCTTTGGGGGTCAAGCGACCCTTTCACAGGGGTCCCCTAAATACATCCTGCATATCAGATGTTTATATTACGATTCATAACAGTAGAAACATTACAGTTATGAAGTAGCAACGGAAATAATTTTATGGTTGGGTCACAACTTGAGGAACTGTATTAAAGGGTTGCGGCATCAGGAAGGTTGAGAACCTCTGCCCTAGGGGAAAGGAACTCAGTGGCACCCTTTCCCCGTCCCCCATGGGGGAGTCTGTACTGTGAAATTCTTTCCCCTTCCCTAGGTGCGAATCTGTACTTGTTCTTTAATAAATTTCCACCTTTGCTATACCATCTTCCATCTGTGGATTTATTCCTCGACTCCTACGGACAAGAATCTGGGTTCCAGTCCAAAAATTCTGCACCAATATGTTCCATTTTACAGTTGTGCAAGCCGACTCTGAGGGTGGTTTTCTAAGGGGTGCCGGAGGAGAGGAAGCATCAGAACCCAGCCCTAGCTCTAACCGGTTTGGCTCAGTGGATAGAGCGCCGGCCTGTGGACTCAAGGGTCCCAGGTTGGATTCCGGGCAAGGGCATGTACCTTGGTTGCGGGCACATTCCCAGCAGGGGGTGTGCAAGAGGCAGCTGATCGATGTTTCTAATTCTCTACGCCTCCCCTCTCCTCTCTGCAGAAAATTCAATAAAATATATTTAAAAAAAAAGAACCCAGCCCTTCCACAGCCGGGCCACGCTGCAGCACTCGACGACTAGAGGTGTCTTTTCCAATAATCTTTTCTAATAACACGTCCTTTGCTCCCTGACACAAACCCGCTGGAATGCCTTGCCATCGATGCCCGTGGCGCGCAGAGGCGGTCCACGGGCCCTTGGAGCCTGGCGCGCGCGCTCCCGAGGGGACGTCCGTGCGCGCGCCCGAGGGGACGTCCGTGCGCGCCCGCGGCGGCGCGCCCGCTCCGTCGCCATAGCGACCGCTCGGGCTCCCGCTCAGCGTCGCAGGCCTCCGCGGGCTCGGGGTTTGAGCGGAGCCTCGCTCCTCGCTTCCCTCGCGCAGGCTTCTCCTTCCTCTCCTCCCTGTGCTCCCTTCCTCTCCGCTGCCGCCCGAGGATGGCGGGCGGGGCCGAGGACGTCCGCAAGCTCTTCATCCTCACGACCACCCAGAACTACTTCGGAGCGGACTCGGAGCCCTGGGACCCGCCGCTGCTGCACCACAGCCCCGACATCAACAACTTCTTGGACGACGGGAACCAGATGCTCCTCCGGGCGCAGCGCTCCGACGCCGGCTTCTCCTTTTCCAACGCGGTACGGCTCTCTGCACGCGGCCCGGAGCCCCGCAGGCCGCCCGGCCCCCGTCCGACCCCCGGCGAGGCGCTCCTTCTGCAGCCTTCCTTGTCTGCAGGAGCCACAGGCTGTCCTCAGGCTTGCGTCCCAGCGGCTGGCATCCCACCTGACCAGAGGAGGTTTCCCCGAACACAACAATTATATTCTTTTTTAAATTAGTGAATCGGTATCCAGTGTGCCAAGTTTCCATTTTTTGTTGTTAATCCTCACCCGAGGACACTCCTCCACGGACTCTAATAGTGAGAGTGGAAGGTCCACACACACAGAGACGCACTGATGGATTGCCTCTCGCATGCATGCACCTCAGCTGGGGCCGGGGTTGAACCTGCAACCCAGGTACAGTGTGCAGGCTGAGGCTCTAACCACTGAGCCACCGGTCAGGGCAGAGCCCAGGTCTTATTCTTCAGGAGCGGAGATAGATTGGTTGTAAAATGCTGTATAATTATTTTTATATGACTCTTTTCCCAAGGGATAACATTACAGGAACACAGTATTGCAGGGAGCATTTCTTTTAAAAATTTAACTTGTATGAAGATAACATTAAAAATCACTTATCACTTTAGATTGATTCCGCTGACACAAAGGATAAAGTGCTGGTGTTTTTCAAGCTGAGACCGGAAGTGATTACCGACCAGAACCTACACAACAACATTCTTGTTTCGTCTATGTTAGAATCGCCTATCAGTTCCCTTTATCAAGCAGTACGGCAAGTATTCGCACCAATGCTGCTGAAGGTGAGTGCAGTAGCTGCACAGTGGTGGTTGTTTTTTACCTTAGATTATTTGGATAAATAGTACTTTCATAAATAGAAATGTAAGTATTACTTTATATGCTGTTCATATCATTAGTATTTTAAAGTGCATATTCTTTTAATTAAAAAAGTTTAAAGTAAGCTTTGATGAAAATTGGAGAAATACCTAAAGTGCAATCCGAGTAAGCGCTTACATTGCCGTAATGACTTTTTCCCCCCTTAATGAGACAGAGGTGGTGTCAAGCTGTGAGTGAAATAAGCATATGCGGGCTTAGTTCTTTGGTAGTGTTTTAGGAAGTCAGTTTGATTGGCAAGCTTTTGATCAATGTGTGCTCTTGTCTGTTTTTATTAGGATCAGGAATGGAGTAGAAACTTTGATCCCAAACTTCAGAATCTTTTGAGTGAACTAGAAGCTGGATTGGGTATAGTTCTACGGAGATCAGACACTAATTTATCAAAACTGAAATTTAAGGAAGATGACACAAGAGGTATATAATGATAGCTTAATCAAAGAAAAAACAATTGTCTTATAAGTAAATTAATATATTTCTTCAGGGATTTATTTCCACAAGTTTTATATGGACTTGGAGAAGACAAAAATATAATCTTTAACAACGTGCAATTCATAGAAATAGAAAATATAATTGATTCTTGAATAATGAGGATTGGCCTTAATTGTATACTTTGTAAAGATAATAGCCATTGACTTATATTTTAAAATGTATTTTATCTGAAACTATAACTTTATGTCTATAGTTAAATTGTTACTCAGTGACATAAGTCACTTTAAAAATACTGGAAAAATGTATTTATTGCTTAATTAGTAAATTAAATGCTTTTTTAATTCCACAGACTCAGAAAGAATAGTGCATTTATTTCCAGCATGTAATTAGGCAAGTAGAGATTGTCTAGTTCATTGGAAAATTTAAAAGCACATTTAAAAGTAAAATTATTTTAATTTGCTTGTAGTTTGAAATTAAATTGCAAACATTGATTAAATCATAATCATCTCCAGTTTGGTAATATTCAGTAGCATGAATGGTTTTGGAATTAGATTTAGGAAAGCCTTGTGTGTGAGAAGCAAATTTATGGATGTAAGTAGACTGACAGTATAGGTCTGATTGGCTTACAGAAGCATGCAGAAATCGTTCTGAGCAATAAACTTGATGTGAAGTATAGATTTGGTGCTGTTATTATTTCTGGTGGATTCAAGTAAGAACTTTCTGTTGATAGCAATTACAATTTTTTTTTAATGCATCCTCAAGAATACAGGAAATATTCAAAATCTGCGAATAAACAAAATTACTTTCTGGCTTTTCATTTTCAATGGATATATTTTTTCCTTTTCACTTTTCCAGGTATTCTTACACCAAATGATGAGTTCCAGTTTTGGACAGAACAAACTCATCGTGGAAATAAACAGATTAGTAAAGAAAGAGCCAGTTATTTTAAAGAATTATTTGAAACAATTTCAAGAGTATGTAATTCATACATATTATATGTTAGGCTTTTGATAAAAGTACTTTAGAATTGTACGTTTAATAAATTTATTTGTTTTAAAATCATTACTTAATGGTTACAGACAACATATATCGTTCATAAATAGCAAGGTTTATTTAAGACATGTATTTAATATGAGTACAAGTTAAAAATTCAAGCATTTTGCCCAGTTGGTGTGGCTCAGTGGTTGAACATTGACCAAGGAGATCAGGTTCTATTCCAGATCAGGGCACCTGCCTGGGTCATGGACTAGATGCCCGGTAGGGGGCATGCAGGAGGCAGCTGTTCCATGATTCTCTCTCAATATTGCTGTTTCTGTCTGTCTGTCTGTCTCCCTTCCTCTCTCTGAAATCAATAAAAATATTTCAAAAAATCTAAAAGTTTTAAAAGTTAGATTATAATCTCTACTAAATATTTGTCTCAAACATAATTACTTTTCTACAGGTAGATAGAGAAAAACGAAACCTAAACCACTAAGAGAGGTTTATCTATATGGAAGTAACATGTTCTTTTAAAAGAATGTTCACTTTATTCCGATTAGCATTTTGAAGTAATTTATAATTTAAAAAGCCTTAGTTTTTTACTTATTTGATTGATTATCCCTTGATGTATCTATTTTACAAAAATAAATATAAAGTAATTTTCTATTTCCAGTATTCAAAAATATTTTAATGAAGTATTTGAAATAATTTCAAACGCTTTTTATAACAGTGATGAAATATTGAGTAACAAACCTTGTATTATAATACTGGAGGCCCGGTGCACAAAAATTTGTGCACTTGGGGATGTCCCTCAGCCTGGCCTGTGCCCTCTAGCAATCTGGGACCCCTCGGGAGATGTCCACCTGCTGGCTTAGGCCCGCTCCCTGGGCAATTGGGCCTAAGCTGGCAGCCAGACATCCCTTTGGCAGCTCGGGGGGCCTCGGAGGATGTCCACTTGCCAGCGGGGAGCAGGCCTAAGCTGCAGTTGGACATCCTTAGCTCTGCTGAGGAGGCAGGAGAGGCTCCCACCACCACTGCTGTGCTGGCAGCCGTCAGCCTGGCTTGTGGCTGAGCAGAGCTCCCCCTGTGGGAGTGCACTGACCACCAGGGGCAGCTCCTGAATTGAGCATCTGCCCCCTGGTGGTCAGTGTGTGTCATAGTGATCAGTCATTCCCAGTGGTTCTGCTGTTAGGGTCAATTTGCATATTATCCTTTTATTATATAGGAGGATAGAGGCCTGGTGCATGGATGAGGGCTGGCTGGTTTGCCTTGAAGGGTGTCCCAGGATCAGAGTGGGGTTCCCACTGGGGTGTCTGGCCAGCCTGGATGAGGGGCTGAGGGCTGTTTTCAGACTGGCCACATCCCCTTCAGGGAGGGGGGGTCCTGCTGGGGTGCCTCGTCAGCCTGAGTGAATGACTGATGGCTGTTTGCAGGCTGGCCACATCCCTTTTAGGGAGGGGGTCCCTGCTGGGGTACCTGGCCAGCCTGAGTGAATGGCTGATGGCTGTTTGCAGGCTGGCCACATCCCTTTCAGGGAGGTGGTCCCTGCTGGGGTACCTGGCCAGTCTGGGTAAGTGGCTAATGGCTGTTTGCAGCGAGGCTAACTGGAAACTGGTGTCTGGGATTTATTTAACTTCTAAAGTTGAAACTTTGTTGCTTTAACTGGAGCCCAGGTCGGGTTGCCCCTGACAACCCAGGCTCCCAGCGCTTCCTTGAACCCAAGGCTGGAAGCAGGTATCTGAGGTTTGTTTATCTTCTGTAATTGAAACTTTGTTGTCTTGAGCAAAGGCCACAGCTGGCCTAGGCAGACAGGAACCTTAGCTTCCTCCATCGCCAGGGCAAGCCTCCTGGTTATTCCAGCTCCATGGCTGCCGGCTGCCATCTTGGCTGAGTTAATTTGCGTATAGTTGCTCTGATTGGTGGGTGGGCATGGCTTAGGTGTAACGGAGTGAGGATCAATTTGCATATTACTCTTTTATTAGATTAGATTATACAGTGCAGTAAATGAATGGAGATATGCCAACTACACTGGGTATTGTATATATGACATTATAGCTACCTTTATTTGGGTGAATAAAATAAATGCATCCAAAGTTAAAGAAAATCAGGCCACAGCTAAAAAATAAATGAATAGATTTTTTTCACAATTCTTATTTTTTTTCTGGCTTTCATGAAATTTATGTTTGTGAAAGTATTTAAAGAGTATTTGTATAACAACATATCATCTGATAGAAAAAGGAGAAAATAATATGGCAAATGTTAGAGTTGTAGCAGTTGAAAAAGTCACAACATTTTGACTATATTGCTCAAGGTAAAGAAATGATTCTATTTAAAAATGAATGCATTTTGGTTTTAGGAGTTTTATCACTTGGACAGCCTATCCTTATTGGAAGTCGTTGACTTGGTAGAGACTACTCGGGATGTTGTCGATGATGTGTGGAGACAAACGGAGCATGATCATTATCCCGAGTCACGAATGCTACATCTCTTGGATATCATAGGTACCAGTAAAGAATAAACTTATGAAATTTTGGAAGCCTGTTTTATTTTGTTTTCTGTTTCTTTTTCTTTGAGTTCTTACTAAAAATGCTCCTTAAATTAATAATTATTGCTTCAATTAACTCCGAAAACAAATGATACAGAATTATTTAAATAGATATTTGTATGTAGTTGGTTAATTTAAATCATGGTCAAATTCTTTGACCATTAATATTTCTAAATTTACATGTATTTTTAGTCCCTATGCATGTATTAATTTAGAAGTTATTTTATAATGAACTAAAAAGTTCTTTAAAATTTCATTGGCTTATCTCTCAATACTAAAAGTGCAAATACTTTTGATTCAGAAAATCTCCTTCTCATTATTATCCTGAGGAAGTATTAGTCAAGTACATAAGGATATTTATTGTAGCATTGTTTGTAACAAATACCAATTAATTAGTTACATCATGCTATATCCATATGGTAGGCTCCGCAGCCTTTAAAAAATGTATATATATTTCTACATTTTAAAGATGTACATGATATATTGCAGGATGCAAAAATACTTCTTTTTTTAATAAAATATTTGTTATTGACAGTGCTAGTCTAAAGGTGTGCATTGTGGTATTTCATAGAACCTTAGTTTACTAATTTGTATGTTAATTTTGTTATAGGCATGTATTCTATAATTATTTTGTAAAAAGACATTCCATTAAGAAGCTTGCTTTATGTTTTTTTATTAGGTGGTTCATTTGGAAGATTTGTTCAGAGAAAGTTGGGAACTTTGAATCTATGGGAAGATCCTTATTATCTTGTGAAAGAAAATCTGAAAGCTGGTATTTCGATTTGTGAACAGTGGGTGATTGCCTGTAATCATCTAACAGGCCAGGTGTGGCAGCGCTATGTTCCTCATCCGTGGAAAAATGAAAAATATTTCCCGGAAACACTTGACAAGCTTGGCAAACGCCTTGAAGAGGTATCATTGGATTATTTGGCTGTTTTTTTTTTTTTTTTTTGCTGTTGTTAATTCTCACCCGAGGATATTTTTTCCATTGATTTTTCAGAGAAAGTGGAAGGGGGGGGGGGGGGGGGGGGAAGGAGGGAAAGAGGGAGTGAGGGAAAGAGAGAGAGAGAGAGAGAGAGAGACAGACAGACAGACAGACATCACTGTGAGAGAGACACCTTTATTGGTTCCTCCCATCAGGACTGAGTCTGTAACCTAGGTCCTTGCCTTTGGCTGGAAATAAGTCAGTCAGAGAAAGATAAATATCACATGATCTCACTCATTTGTGGAATATAATGAACAACATAAACTGAAGAATAAAAATAGAGCCAGAGACAGAGAAGCATCAATCAGATTGTCAGACCTCAGAGGGGGGTGAGGGCATGAGTGAGAGGGATGAGGGAATAATGTGGGGATAAGGACACATATGTAATAACTCAATCAATAAAGAAATTGTTTTAAAAACTCAAAAAAAAAGAAAAAAAAAAAAAGAAATGGAATCTGAGACTTCTGTTCCCAGACCAGCACTCTAACCACAGAGCAACACCAGCCAGGACTTGGCGCTTTAAGTGTGAAGCAGATCCTCGAGTGTTTTGAATGTCTTTTATAATTTACTAGGGGCCTGGTGCACAAAAATTTGTGCACTCGGGGTGGAGGGAGTCCCTCAGCCCGGCCTGTGCCCTCTCACAGTCTGGGACCCCTCAGTGGATGTCCTATGATGGCCCCAGTCTGCCAGGCGCCTTTTGTGTGTGTGTGTGTGTGTGTGTGTGTGTGTGTCACCACTGGGGACCTGCCCCCAGCTGCATCTGAGGCTCGGAGCAGT
>PVJC01011619.1:0-41245 GCA_004026665.1 Murina feae
GTTGGTGCAGGAGGCAGCTGATCAAACTCTTTATCCCTCTCCCTTCCTCTCTGTAAAAAAATCAATAAAATATTTAAAACAAAAAAAACCAAAGCATAAAAAAACACACAAACAAGTAAAAAGAGAAAGTCTGGAATTAGTCGTGGTGGGGCCGCCACTTTGCAACAACAACAAAAAAGGCCAATCTTATGAAATGTACATTTTATAAGGGTGACCTTATGGCATGTGAATTATATCCAAATTTGTGTATGTGTGTGTGTGTGCTTTTATTTATTTTCAAATCTTTATTGTTGAAAGTATTACATATGTCCTCTTTTTTCATCCAAGGACCCCCTCCAACCCCTCAGCCCCAGCCCTAACCCCCAGGCCCTCACCGCCCCACTGTCCGTGTCAATGGGCCAAGCGTATACTGTAAGCACACAAAGTCCTTGGTTGGTTACCTCCCACCTACCCACCCTCCCCCACCTTCCCTCTGAGATTCACACTCTGTTCCATGTCCCTGGGCCCACTCTGTTCACCAGCTTATTTTGTTAGTTAATATGAGTGAGCATATCTGAATTTTTAAAAAGTCTCTGTGGCCCCCCTGCCCCGCCGAGTGCACAAATTTTTGTGCACCGGGCCCCTAGTATACATATATTAATCATTATCTTATGCACCTGAAATTAGTATGTTATGTCAAATTATATCTCAATAAAACAATAAAGTAGCCCTAGCCAGTGACTCAGATGGTGAGCACATCATCCTTTGCACCAGAAGGTTGTGGGTATGGCTCCCGGTCAGGACACATCCCTGGGTTGCAGACTGGGTCCCCGGGCGGGGCCTGTATCTGAGGTAGCAGATTAATGTTTCTTTTGTTCTTTGTCCCTTCCTCTCTCTAAAAATCAACAGCCATATCCTTGGATGAAAGATTAAAAAAAAAAAAGGTAAAAATATTAATATTTAAAAATGGAATTCATTAGTAAAGTCAAAACTTTTCACAAATTTAAGCTGCATTCCTAGCGCAGAGAAACGACAGAGTGGTGCGGTGGGAGTGTGTTCCGCTGCAGAAAACCTTAGATGCTCTGATGCAAAAGCACCGACAGCGGACAGATTCCGGCACAAAACTTCAAGGCATTTGCTTCCAGATTACTCTGAAGGTGAGGCCATGACTGTCTTAGCCAAACAGTTAGTCTTCTCAGGCAGATTCTTCAGCGAGTCTCATTGCACAGGGAAACAGGCTTCCTCTAAGTTTTACAGAGTTGTAAGCTTTTATTTATTTTCTAAAGAGTCCATAGACACTTGAAAAATCGTAAGGATAGTAAAAATAATTTGCATTGTCTCCCCCATAATGATACTCTCAGCCTTTGGTTTAGCCCAAGTTAAATTGTGTTCCTGTGTGTGTGTGTAAATTAGTGACCTGTTGGAAGTGTAACTTTTGTGTTTGTTCACAGTTCTTCCTCATTACCTGAATTGATGAGCAGAATACTTGGACAATTAATGATGCACTCCTTCCTTTTAAGGGTGCTTTGTCTGAAGGTCTGTGTCTCCTCCCGCCCCCTCTCCCCCCCATTCAATATTCAAATCCCAATTCCCAAAGGCCATAGTATTAGTAGGTGGGGCTTTTGGGAGGCGCTTAAATCTGAGGGAGGAGCTCTGGTCAATAGAATCAGTAGCTTTTAAAAGGCTCTGGAGAGACCCCTCCCCCCTCTTCCCCGGAGAAGTCCTCACCTGGCCGTGGCCGCATCCTGATCTGACTTACAGCCTCCAAAACTGTGAGTTTAATTTCTGCTGTTTATGCCCCACCCTGGCTGTGGTATTTTGTCACAGCAGCTCAAGTGGACTAGGATAGAAGGTAAATGGATAAGTATTTTCCAATATCTTTAATTTTACCGATATTTTAACAAGATAAACATAGTAAAATCAAGTTGTAATCTCCATTTTTTTTCTTTTCTTAACATAGAGGGGTAAAATGCATGTTGCCTTCCTACATATCCTGCTTTATTCGTATGTTTCTATAGGAAGGAAGAGCAGGGAGCATGCTCTTTGCAACTGGAAAGTTAAAATTCCCATCAGTGAGTCAAGTTATCCAAATATTATAAGAAAAATACGCGAGGCCACCGTAAAGAAAAGAGTATACCCTCTCTGCCAAGCCTCTTTGTAACTTGCGGCTATTGACACACCTAAGTAAAACATGTGAGTTGAGGGTGGTGGTGGTCTAATGGAAGTCGGAAACTGGAGTGTTCTCAGCGCAAACTTTGTCTTCTTTCCACAAATACTTGTTGAACCATCTGCCCTCTATGGGGAGAGAAATGCCAGAGCTGGCCGGTCTGCCCAGCGAGCGAGGAGCAGCTCTGGGCTTCGAGTCGGTTTCCCTGAAAAGGCTGCGTGGCTCGGCTTGATGAATGAATGCCCTTGGCACGCATTTACTCAGCACCTCGCCTGCGCCAGGCGTTTTGCCAGAGGCGGGGTGGGGTGCGTGATGAATCAGACCTGTGTGGGGTAGTGGGGGGAGAGGTACTCTGACACCATGCAGACGGTTAGAACCCAACTTCTTGGATAAATCTCCCCTTTAAACGCAGTTTTCCCATCGGGAAGGCGAGGGGGTTGCTGGCGGTGGGGAGAAACAAGGAAACGTGTCCCTTAGCGGCTAGTTGGGTTTTCCTCCCCACCCCCAGCGCCTGCACTCTGAGGAGTGTTCTGGAAGGCGAGGGGCCATCTAGGGCTGCGTGGACTGAGGGATGCGATTGATCTGTGAACGAGGGCGGTTCGGATTTGGACGTGAGATGTGGGGGCACAGTAAGCCCGTGAGGACGGAGCGCACCTGGTCCCCTGGGTTTGACGTGGAGGGTGAGGCTGCCCGTCTACTTGCAAAACCCCTTCCAGCTCAGGATCAGCTCCTGTCAGCAGGCCTCCACCACCGCCGCCTGCAGCCAAGGCGCCTCCTTGCAGAAGTCCACGCGGGACGTTTTAGCGATTCGCTCACCGAGCACCGTTATTCGAGGAGCCACCCGGGCTCGACGAGCGCACAGACCCCGCCTGGTGGTCGGGCGACAGGGCGGCGGTGGAGGCGTCTGCAGCCGCGCGGAGGGAAGGGGCTTTCCTAGGGGCCGCTCACCTCCACGATTACATGAAAATAGGCAGATCTTAGGCCATTCGGCGTTCGTAAACACTGGAGAGAGAAGGACATTTAAAACGCTCACGATGGCGATTGTAATGTTAATTTTAGCTGTGGCCTCAGCGCCACGCCCTCGGAAAACCCCAGAGGGAGCGCGGCAGTTTTCCTACTGAGCCCGCTCCCCACAGCCAGCCCTCCGCCACCTAGCTCAGAGGTGTCAGCCGGCGGAGCCCCGGCCCGGCTTCCAGGACCTGCTCCCGGGATCCGCTTCCCGGACCAGCTTCCAGGACCGCGCCGCCGGCCCCGCCCACAGCAGGCCCCGCCCACACCCCGGCCCTCATCCGGGCTTCCAGGTCCCGCCTCCCAGGACCAGGCCGTCGGCCCCGCCCACACGCCGGCCCTCCGCCCGGCTTCCAGGGGAAGGCGGAAGCGGCAGTTTACCAGCGCGGCAGGCCCCGCCCACACGCCGACCCTCCGACCCCGCCCACAAGTTGGTCCTCCGCCCGCTCGCCCCGCCTCCCTCTGGATCCTGAGGAAGATGCTAAGGACCCTGGCACCGCCCCTAGTGAGGTCACGAGCGTGATTCCAGTCCGCGGCCAATCATGCGCCCGGATTCCGGGAAAGCCCGGGGCGGCGGGGCGGGGACGATGCGCGTGCGCGGAGCCTCCGCGTGGCTATATAAACAGGGCGGGCGGGGGCTTCGCGGAGCGTGCGGCGGGTCTGGGTCGCTCGCGTGTGCGCGTTTGAAACTTGTGGCGGGGGGAACGCGAGGCCGGGCGGCGAGCGCCTCGCGGACGCCCTTCAGGAGCCGGGCCGCCGGGCTCCGCGACGGGACTGAGGTGGAGGCGCGGGGCGGAGCCGCCGCACGTGCGGACACAGCGCAGCTCCCGGGCGCCAGTGCCCCGCATCCCGGCCGCCGCCTGTCACTAACTCGCGCGCCCCGGCCCCGGCGCCTCTCTCTGGAGATGCTGTGGCGCCGGCACCTCCCCGGAGTCGGCCGCCGCGGGACCAGCCCCCGCCCGCCCGCGCTCGCGGACCGGCGGCGCCGCAGCGGCCGCTGAGCCCCTGGGGGCGATGCCCGCGGGCCTCTCGGAACCGGCCGGCCCCGCGCCCCGCGCCGGCGTGAGCTCCTCCGGGATCTTGACGGGGCCGCCGGCCGGGGCGCAGCCGGTCCGGGCGGAGAGCACCTCCGTGGCCCCGGGCGCCGTGACGAAGGCTCCCGTCCCCGTGGGGGCTCTGGGGGCCAAGATGGCTCCTGTCAGCGCGCTGCTCGCCGTGAAAGCCCCCGCCACCACGACCCTCCAGCTGCCCGCCAGCCTCCAGCTGCCCCCGGGTAGGTGGGGCCCCCGGGTAGGTGGGACCTGGGTAGGTGGGCGCCGGGGTCCCGGGGGCGCCACCTCGGGGCGGTTGACAGGAAGCCCAGCTGCGGGCCTCCCCTCCTCGCCCCTGCAGGACGCCCTCGGAGTCCTCCCAGTGCAGCCCGCCTCCCCGTCCCTCGAGCGGCCCCCGAAGCGGGTGCGGCGTGTCCGTGTCCCGAGGCCCCGGGCCCTTGCTGCTGCCGCGGCAGAGCCGCGTGCGATCTGCGCAGAAAGGGCGCCTCGCACACCCACAGCCTCGCACACCCACACGCGCGCCCGTGGCTGAACGTCCCTGGGGTGTCCGACCAGGTGTCCGCCCGGAAGAGGGCTCCGCATGGACATGCGAGTTTCCTGGCCCGGCCCCGGGGTGCAGCATGCGGGCCCTGCTTGTGCCTTCTCCCCCCGCCCCAGGCCTGCTCGGGTCCTTTCCGTTCTCTAGACGCGGGGAAGGGTGTTCCGGTCCCCGCCCGCCTCGGCTCATGGCACGTTCTCTGCCGCGACCTCTTCCGTGAATTGTGCTCAGCGGGCTCGGGGCTCTGACAGCCCTCGGGGTGCAGCAGCCCACGCACTGGGTTTCCAGGGTTCCGCACCCCTCAGCGCGGTGACGGGCTCTCTCGTCTGTTGGGTCGCTGTGGATCGAGTCCTGTTTCGGTTCTGGGTGGGACACAGGTCCGTGCCCTCGCCAAGCTGTGTGCACCCGGATGCTTCTCCCCCCGGCTCCCCACCGTCCTGCACGAGGAAGTCAGGGGTGTGTTCCAGGGAAACCACCTCCTCAGGCCGAGCGGCTGTGCGGTCCGGGAAGTTAGTTTAGAAGCGATTGGAAAAGAGTCTAAAAATGGGAGGCCGTTGGAGAGTGGACACTTGCTCAGGGGGAACTGGCCACGCGCCGAGCGTGTGCTGATCAGCATGGAGGCGAGGCCCGTTTTGTGCCTTGTTGTGTTCTTTCGTGTGTGGGTGCCAGCAGGTAGCGAGCACCCCTTCTCTAAGGGCCATTTGGCCCGTGGTGGGGGAATTCGAGTCCAGGTCCTTTGCTGTCGTCTCCACAGCCCTGTGCTCGCCTTGGTGCGTGCGTGCAGCTGGGCCTCGTGCTGTCAGCGATGAGGTGACTCAGCCCAGGCTCGCAGGCTGCGCCCCGGGCCACAGGCGGGTGTCTGCTTGAAACCCGACCTGTGCAGTGTGCTGGGAATGTGTTCATAGTTGTGTTTTTTAACCAAAGTCCGGCCCTCCGACGGGCCGAGGGACAGGGAGCTGGCCCTCCCCGCTTCAGAAGCGAGGAGCCCTGCTCTGCGGAGTGTGGAGCCTGACCTCCTCACGCCCTGGAACTCCAGCGCCGGCAGCAGCCAGCCAGGGCGCAGCCCCGCAGGGAGGGGAGTTGCCTTTGGGGGTCCGTGCTGACAGCGTGCTCTCCTCCCTGCGGGAGAAGGGGACCAAGGGCTGGATGAAACGCAGACCCTAGTGTGTCTGAAAGGTTATGGTGCCTTACCGTTCCTCTTACACACTGAGCTTCAGCACCTGGCGACTCTCGGATGATTTCCTGGAGTGTGTAGCCGTCCTACACTTTAAGGGCCGGAGAGTGGGACCTGGGTTTTGGAACCTATTTTATTCGTCCCAGAAGGCGATTTGTTTGAAGACCGAGTCATTTTCTCCCCATTAGAGATCATGTAAATGGAATTAATCTATCCCAGACCCCCATAATGCATCCCTCTTTTAGCCTTTCTCATACATGTGCATGTCTAATGTGCTGTTTAATCTATAAAGAAAGACTTCTTAAATTTATCAAACTAACCCCCAGCAGCCTTAAACAAGTATCTCATATATCACTGCCTCTGAAATGCCAGCACCGACAGCACTGACCCAGCTGCTGTGAGTCTGTCCAGCTCCAGGCAGCAGCAGCTTTTCTGCCGGGTCCCTTGCCTGTGGTGGTGGTTTGGTGAGGACCCTCACACCCTCAGCGACATTGGCACTCAGTGGCCTCTTTATGTTTTAAAATTGAGCTAATCCCTGATTTCACCAGCAACAAAAGCATTTTCTCCTTTGTTGCCTGAGAAATGCTTTTTGTCACGCTGAGATATAAGAAGGAAAGGGTGTCGTGTCGAAAACTAAAGTTTTGGTTGACAGCTGACACATTTTTTCTGTGAACAACTTGGTTGAGAGCTGACTTGTTGGAGATGGGCGATGTTTGAGAAATGAGATTTGATGATATACTTTAAGTATTTGATTTCTCTTTACTTGAGAATTCCCTCTGTGATCAGAACTGGTTTAAATAATATGTAAATATGGGAAGAACCAAGATGGCAGCAGACTAGGTGGAAGCTGCATTTACCACCTCCCGGGACCCGTTTGAATTGCAACTAAAGTCTAGAAAAGCCATCCGGAATAACTCTGAAGAGCAGCTGGAGAGAAGCCTTGTCGCCAAGGACTGACAGAGGAGCCACAGCGAGACTGTTACCCACAGTAGCCAGGATGGGAAGCAGCCAGAGTCCATCAGTACATGAGTGGATAAAATAACTACGGCACATTTACACATGGGGAAATACTCGCCATCAAAGGGAGGCAGATCTTACCCTTTGTGAAAGCATGGATGGACATGGAGAACATGCTAAGTGAAATCAGCTAGTCGGAGGAAGACACATTCCATAGGATTTTGTTCATGTGGAATCTAATTGAACTAACAATCAAAACTGAGATAGACTCAGAGAGAATGGGCAGACAGCCCTGGTGAGGGGGTGCGGGGAGAGTGTTGTTGGGGGGGTGGGAATCCTTTCCGGAAGATTTTCATTTTACTTTGCCCAGATCCATCAGAGGAATCACTGTAGCAGCTTTAGCTTTACAAAATGCATTCCTTTACTAAATAATAAGACTTGAAGTTACTCTTTGATCCACAGTTTACAGAAGGGATGTTGGGTTAGCAGGCACAAAAACAACATTAATCTCGTTGTGCATCTCCCCCAGGGCTCTTGGGTGACCAGGAGAGTTGTCAGTGAGCAGTAATTCTTTTGAAAGGAATTTTTCTGAGAAGTAGGTTTCAAGAGTTGGCCCACTGTATTCAGTAAACGGTGTTTAGACACTTGTCACCGGGCTTTTTGTTCTGCCAGAGTAGATTTAGCATTAATCTACTTAAGGGCCCTAGGTTTTTTGGAATGGTAAATGAGTAGTATTGGCTTCAACCTAAAGTCACTAGCTGCTTCTGCCCCTAAGAAGAGAGCCAGCCTGTCCTTTGAAGATGCGACACGAGGCATTAACTTCTGTCCAGCTGTGAAAGTCCTAGGTGGCATCTTCTCTCAGAGTCCGGCCCTTTTACAGACATTGCTCGCCTGTTTCGCCCGAGCCGCCTTCATTAATTATCTTAGCTAGATCGCTTCTCCGTTGCGGAGACCGCTCCTTTCTTTAAGCCTCAGGAACCAACCTCTGCTCGCTCCAGACTTTCCTTCTCGTAGAATTGAAGAGGGTTAGGGCCTTACCCTGGATTAGGGTTCGGCTAAAGAGAATGGTGTGACTGGTTTGACCTAATACCCAGACCACTAAAACTTGCTTCCTTACGATTCAAGTGTTCACTGGAGTAGTTTTAATTTTCTTCAAGGACTTTTCCTTTGCATTATTAACTGTTTGGTGCAGGAAGCCTAATTTTCAGCTTGTCTCAGCTTTTGACCTGCCTGTTTCTTAATCATTTCTAGCTTTTGATTTAAAGTGAGAGATGAGGGACTCTTCCTTTCACTTGAGCAGTGAGAGACCCTTGTAGGGTTAATATTAATAACAATTAATTTCAATATTGTTGTGTCTTGGGTAAAGGGATAGAGATGGAGAGATTGCTTGCCGGTTAGTGTAGTAGTTAGAACACACGGCATTTATTGAGCTTACTATCTTATATGGGCATTGTTTGTGGCACCCCAAAACAATTACCGGAAAGTTAAAGATTACTGATCACAGATCATTATAATAAGTATAATCATGAAAATTTTTGAAATATCACGAAAATTAACCAAAATATGTCACAGAGACATGAAATGAGCAAACGCCTTTAGACTTCTTAATTTTTGCCTATCTGGTAAATATAAGTTGATATCTCACTTGGGTCTTAATTTACTTTTCCCTGTCATTAGCATCTGTTATTTTGGACATTCGTCCTTTTAATATATGTAAACTAAAAATTTCTCTCATCTTGTGGTTTGTCTCTTTACCTGGTGGTCTTTTGCTAAACAAAAGCTCTTTTGATATAGTCAGATGTATCAGACATTATATAGTTAAATTCTTATTCCACGTTAAGAATGATAATTTTCTGCATTAAGAGTTTAAAAGGTTTTACTTTTTTACCCTGGTATCTTGAGTGGTTTTGTGGATGGTGTGAAGCTTTCCATCTTTTCCATGTAGATAGGCCTGTGTATTAGTAGTCGGTCTCTCTTTTCCTCGCTGATCTGCAGGCCTCTTAGGAAAATCTGGTATTACATAACTGTGTGAGTCCATTTTGGGCTTCTCTAGTTTGTTCCATTCGTCAGTTTGTATAGTCTTACCATGCCTTCTTACTCACGGCATCTCACTCACTGTAACTTTATAGTTTTAATGTCATGAAGTATTTTGCCTCCTACAGAAAGGTTCCAGCCATGTACTTAGACTTTTAAGTAGGTTTGAGTAAAAACATTTTTATATTTTATGTAACTAGAGGCCCGGTGCACAAAACTTGTGCACGGGTGGGATCCCTAGGCCTGGCCAGCGATCAGAGCCAATTGGGGCCTTCTAGCCGCTGGCCTGGGCCTGCCGGATGCGGGAGGGACCAGGGGAGGTTGGCTGTGGGAGTTCACTGACCACCAGGGGGCAGCTCCTGCATAGAGCATCCTGTCATAGCGACATGTCGTTCCCGTTGCATTCTGGTTGCTTAGGTTTTTATATGTAGAGACCAGTAGATACGGAATTCAGTATGTACTAATTACTTTTTCAGACCATTTGCATTACTGAAAGAAATAGGAGAAGAAATAGCTGATAATTATGCTTCATTTATCAGCTACGTCAATTTTTCTTTTTCAATATAGGAACAGTTTTGATCAAAAGTAACAGTGGTCAGTTGATGTTGGTATCTCCTCAGCAGCCTGTAACAAGAGTCGAGACTACAAGTACCATAATTTCAAGGCCGGCTCTACCAACAAATCCTCAAACAGTCAAAATCTGTGCAATGCCGGTAACGTATCTTAATTCTTTTTTTCTTTTATCATTTTCTTTAGTTTATCAAGTATCTTGGTTTTGTCATTTGCTGATTGCTAAAACAATAAAAATTCAGTCTTCATACTCAAAGATTTTGTAGTCCTTATGGGACTGTTCAAAGTGCTATTTGTATCTTTAAATGGAAAGAAAGCCATTCTGCTTCAATTTTAATTTATAGCAAAATATTAAGACTACATTTTAGTATTCACTTTTATCCATAGCTTATAGAAATTACCTTTAAGAAATTTAGAACTCTAATGCAGTATTTTATCACCTTGGCGTTGTACAGAACTGATTTATTTTACATACATCATGATCTTTCTAGGTACCTGCAGCTTATTTTGTGTGCCTGAGTTAAAATATACATATACACATACTTATGGACATCCTCCTTTGATTAAATATAAAATGCTGAATATAGCATTTTCTTGATGAGTCAGGCTCATCCTAAAAAAAGATTGGACTGTTTTCTGTGGTAATATTATTCTTGCCAATTTAAATCTTCCCCACCCCAGTTTTTACTCTTCCAATTCGATTTTGGGTTGTCATCCAGTCGTTTCCTCTCTTAATTAACTATATGTCAGCGATAGCTACTCCTTTCCTTTCCATTTTGCTGTATCTCACTGCAGTGGGTTGAGAAGATAGATGAACCGATTTTTTTTCTATCAATTATAGCAAATAAGAATCCATGTTTTCTCTATGCGCCATACTGTTGAGTTTGGAAATTTATCCCGAAACTTATTTGTTAAATCACTTGCCTCCTTAGGCATATGAAATATCAACTGGTCGATTGACCAGTTAAGTTCATAGCAGAGAATGTGCATAACATTTAAGGTTAGAAAGCCAGGTACAGTGAAGAAGTTTGCTATGGTAAAGTGTTTGTATATTTGCCCCAGTACTGATTGATTCTCAGTTACTAACGCTGAGGACTCTTATTATCTCTCCAACCCCCAGAATTCTAATTCACAGTTAGTCAAGAAAGTGGCCGTGGCACCTGTTAAACAGTTGGCACAAATGGGAGCGCCTGTGGTAACCACTGTCACAAAGCCTTCCTTAGTACAAGTAAGTGTGACAGACGTGGCCGTGTGTGCCCTGTTATTCTCCCGTATTCCTTTATTATTTAGCTACTAGAGGCCCGGTGCACCGCTTCCTGCGTGGGTGGGGTCAGGGCCGATAGGGCCAGGCTGGCCGGGGGAAGGGGCCACAAATGGTTGGCCAGCCGGCTCCGCCCCCTGGCTGAACTCCTGCATATTAGCCTTTTATTATATAGGATTTTCTGCCAGATGTATAAATTGCTGACTGAGTGACACTGAAGAGAGCAATTCAGTTATGTATGCTGATACGTATCAAACTGGTAACTGTTTGCGGTATGGGAAACACGAGGTAAACATGGTGTCGATTCTTAGAATATCAACTTTACTTGAATATTTTAAATTAACACAAACACATCAAATTGCCATGTCTCCACGTGTCCAGAAGCGGGTTCTGTATGCCGATAGAATACAAGCATTTAAATTAGAATGATGGTGTGGTGTTCAGTTTTACGTGTGAATTGTAAACATTATTCTTCTCTACCTTCAAACTTTACTCATATTCTATAACTTTCAGTGTTTATCCTTAAAATAAGTTTGTTGTTTTATCTCTATATAGTTGTCTAAATTACAACCTGACTTTGATTTTGTGTATGAAACTTTTATTCTGCAGGTGGTGCTATAATCACAGCTCATTTCAGTGGAGGGTAGAAGAAGCAACTGAAGTTCTTTTCAGTGTGAAAATAAGATATCATTTTCATAATATTCGTAATGCTCACTTACTCTTATGATCTAATAAAAGCAGCTTACCTGAATACTAGAGGCCTGGTGCATAAAATTCGTCCCCTCAGCCGGGCCTGCATCCTCTCACAATCTGGGACCCCTGGGCAGGTGACAGGCCTAAACCAGCAGTAGGACATCTCTCTCACAATCTGGGATGCTGTATGCGCCAGTGACCATACTTTTCATATAGGTGAAAGGCATCTTGCTGTTGTATGGGCAGCTACATTTTTTGCCCTGATTATAAAAAGTAGTACATAACATCCTTCTGAGGCAGGAGCACTATTTTCCCCATCTTATGGGTGGAAAAACTAAAGCAGAGACAAGTTAAGTAATTGGCTCTGCCACACAGTTATAAGTGTCAGAATCAGTGCTGACCACAAAATGTGCAAGAGTCCATGTCATTGCTGCATCATCCTGTTTTCTCAGTGTTAGAGTAGCCTTGCCAGGTTTTAATTTTTAAATCTAAGAGACTGTTCCCAATATATAGGGTAGGGTCTTTAGGCCTGGCTGGCCATCAGGCTCATCTGTGGAGTCCCTGGCCAGCTGGCCCTGCCCCCCAATTAACACCACTGGTTGCCTCCCTCTTGGGTGGAAGACTCCTATGTTGAGCGTCTGGCCCCTGTGGTCGTTCCACTGGTCATTCTGCTGTTTGGTCAATTTCCATATTAGGATTTTATTATATAGGATAAAATGGCCAGTAAATCTCTCAGCTTTATACTTGTGAAAAAGCAGAGAATTACAGAACAGAGAATTCTATAATTCGATATAAAGGTTTACTGTTTCCAGCCCTTTTTAGAGAAGGATGAATGTTTGTGAGGACCTTGTGCTTGGCACTGTATTTCATAAAGAGCCCTAAAGGAGTCGGTGCCATTGCTGTTCCTGTTGGTTGTTTTACAGACAGGAATCAGAGGGTTAGCAGGAGTAAGTAACTTGCCTGAGGTCAATGCTCATGTCAATGAAAAGAAGGTAGGTGAGACTGAATCCCAGATCTGCTAGAGTCCAGAGCTTTTGTTGCTGTTGCATAACATACAAGCAAAGATTTCAGTCTATCTGTACAGTCTGACAAGTGAAATGAGGCGCCTTGGACACTTGGAGACATGGCAGTTTGATGCGTTTGTGTTAATTTAAAATATTGAAGTAAAGTTGATTTCTAAGAGTTTACACCATGTTTATCTTATGTTTCCCATACCGCAGTTTGAAAGGTGTCAGCATACATAACTGAATTGCTACCAGTTTGAAAGGTGTCAGCATACATAACTGAATTGCTCTCTTCAGTGTCACTCAGTCAGCAATTTATACATCTGGCAGAAAATCCTATATAATAAAGGCTAATATGCAAATTGTCCCCTCGACCGGGAGTTCAGCCAGGGGGCGAGGCCCGTATCGTAGTCACACAGATTTAAATGTCTGCTCCTTTTCATTTCAGTCTGTGGCTGTGCCAGCCAGTGTTGTCACACTCACTCCTGTGAGGCCGTCGAATACTGTAACCACCCCGAAGCCTTCAAGTTTGGGGGCATCACACGCACCCGCTAGTGAGCCCTCTCTCCAAGCAGGGAACGCGGCAGCTGCTCAGACCAACCTCACGCCGGTAAGCACTCACTGCACCTTCCAGCAGTACAACTCTTCAAGAAAGTTCTAACTCTCTTATGAGTGCTCGCTTATATTTCTATATTTAGGTGATGCTAGAAAATGTGAAGAAATGTAAGAACTTTCTTGCGATGTTAATAAAACTAGCGTGTAGTGGATCACAGTCCCCAGAAATGGGGCAGAATGTCAAGAAGCTGGTGGGACAACTTTTGGTAAGTTAGTGCGATGAAGCCTGGTAAGCTTTTAAGAATCCACCAGAATGTTTTTTAAATGGGAGATGACTGTTTTTAAATGAAGTTTATTTTAAATGGATTTTTAAATAAACTTGGCTTTTGCTGCTTGAAAGCTTTGTGGTGATTATAAGTCTCAGATAAATCAATCTATTGTAGTATACACTGCTTTCTCTGTCAGTCTTTTTCGCTTAGCCAAATGCGGTCTTGGAGAGAAGGTTGACTTTGTCAAATAAAAAGTTATGAGAACTGTAAATGCCAGAAGCTGGGCTGTTAAAGAATAAAATTCAGTTCTGTATGTCCAAGCAACAGACTTTGGGGCCCATGGAAATAAATGAACTTCCTCACACCTCAGCTTCCTTCCCTGTGACATGAGCGGAGTAGACGTGATGGTCTTTGAGATTTCTGTGAAGTGCCAAGATGCTGTGTCTTTTAAAACCAAATGGTTACTTCTCTCCTCTTTCCGTCAAAGTGCTCAGATATGTTGCAAAGTGGATGAATGTGGAAATTAGCATATTAAATGTTTAAGAAATATGCGGAGAATGTAACAATATAATTTTGGATTTTTATTTTTATAATAGTTTGTTTAAACCAATCTGATGACATATATATATACTGAGAAGCAAGATCCCACATGCTCTGAGAATAACAGATTTGCATCTTTGTGTATGCATTTGAAATGAAGGAAGGAACATAAGGAAGATTACATGGACGTGCGCAAAAAGCAAGGCAGGAGTTGGGTTACAGGATAGTTAGCAAGATTATGCGCTCTTTTGAGGCTTAATACCCCTTCCGGGTTTCACTTCTGACATTGCACAGGTTTGTTGTATACATGCCCAAGAGCAACAGACAGAGCGGGCTAACCTTCCCGGGAAAGCTCAGGCCTGGGGCATGGCTGCCCAGGCGCTGCCCAGTGAGGAGTTTAGGATCAGATCACCCTGTGCGGCTACTTTCCATACCACACCCCCTCTTTTTGTCCGTAGTTCCCCTTTTTGATCATAAATCAGAAGGATGCATGGAAGACCAAAATTTTAGTCAGACAATGTGGTATCGCAGCTTTTGGAAGCCTCATTTCTGGGAAGTCTCAGTATCAATGTTGCCTTGCTGACCATTGGGGATGAGGCAACACTGTAACCCTAGAATCTGAGTTGAAGTGGTATTTTTTCCAAAAAGGGAAGAGCAGGTTAATGGAAGGTAGTCAGGTCTTATGACCTTCATTGTGAAAAAATAGTCTTAGATCATTTTTATCCTGTGAACTATTATGATTTGAGTTTCGTTGTTTTTTGTTTTTTTTTTACCTTCTGTTTTATTTTTCTGTATATGGCATCTAGTATAACATTTACATTAACCATTAGAAGAGTATTAACAGTTACACATGTCCAATAGTCAGAAATAGTTGGACTATATAGAAAAACCCAAAGAACAAATTTAACAACTATTATGACTAATATCATTAGTATTTTAGGTAAAAATAATAAAACAAAGTGGGTTCTGAGTTCAATATCAATCCATATCTATAAAGCTTTGTCGGTGACTTGGGATAGTTGTCTGTCTCTGGTGTCAGTGGCTTCTCACCCTCGAGGAGTCTTTGATGTCCATAAACAGATGTCCACTCAGATGGGGACCTGGCGAGTCCCTGACCGTGATGCCGAGAGGCTCTTACTGGTTGCTGGTTGCTGGTTCACTCCGCATCTCCATCACAGGCTGCTCTCCCTGAGCATCCTGCTTTGTCTAGAGCAGAAATGTTCTGTGTGGCTCCCATTGCTTAGCACACAATAGTGAAAAGGTGTCTACTGAAGGATTGGTATTTAGTCAAATGAATGTTTACTGCTTCATGGAGGGCATTTAAAAAGGAAACTGGCTCTATTTTTTTTTTTTTTTACCCCAAGTGTCTAGTGATATAGAATATGATGACACCTCTTTCAATTTGTTGCCATTGCCTTTCTTGCCAGCAATTTTACCTATTGATGCTTCTTTACCATCAGTGCAAATCTCAGCACAATGAAAAAGGCCACAAAAAAACTTTAGTATTAATATGAAAATAATTTAGACCTCATAGGCCCCTGAAATGCCTAGAATGTAGGGCAGTGTGGAAGGCTTCCCAGGTCCTTTGGAACAATTGTGTATCTGTTATTACAGCCTCCCCACATTCTAAAAATAGTTTATTCCGAAGAAGGTAATTTCAAAATTGAAAAACCAAAACGAAAAACCTCCAGTCCCCCAAACCCAATAACTTCCTATTCTCTGCCCTAAGAAATGTAGGCCTCCTATGTCCACTTTGTCAAGTTCTGAACAGCCTGCGGAGCAGTAGCTCTACTCGGACAACGGCTCTGCTCTGGTTTTTCTTGCTGGGATCATCACGGCATGAACAAGCATGTCCATTGTTTATGCTCATTCATTTCACAAGTGACATGAAAAAATGCCTCCGTTGAATAATGGACTTACCACTGTTCAGAGCTTGTTATGTTTACGGTCACAAATTACGTGTTGTTCCTGCTTTAAAATATTTGTAGACCTAAAAGTGTTTTTCTTTCCCTTGTCCTCAGGATGCAAAAATCGAAGTGGAGGAATTTACTAGACAACTGTATGTTGAACTAAAGTCTTCACCCCAGCCTCACCTAGTCCCTTTTCTTAAGGTGGAGTTACCTATTTATTACTTTGAAAAAATTCTTGGTATTAGATTACTTTTAACGTAATTTAAAACCCAAATATTTCAGCATGCTATCAACTTAAGTCGAAGGTAACTAGCTATGTAGGAGAGGCCTCTCAGTGTCATAACCTATAATTCACGTTGTTAGGTCATATTCTTTTGTTTGGAACACACTGGGAAAACAAGTACATCTGAGTCATGAATATAACTTGATTATGTTATTTCATGCTTGTATGTGCAAAATTCTTCACATTTACAAAAATAGGGCCTTCTGCTCTGTCCTAATGACTTACATTCTCTTAGAAATTAACAGGATAATGCCAAATTTAGGGGACAGGCTTTTTTATTTTTCTTCAATTTCAGAGAGGAAGGGAAAGGAGAAGAGAGAGAGAGAGAAACATCAATGATGAGAGAGAATCATTGATTGGCTGCTTTTCGAGCTTGCAAGCCAGGCATGTGCCCTGACCAGGAATTGAACCATGCCCTTTTGGTCATAGGTCAGTGCTCAACCACTGAACCATGCCGGCTGGGCTGGTAAAGCTATTTAAAAAAATAATTTATTTTGTTAGCAGGCATATTCTTCTCCAAGATGTATTGAATTAAACAGAATTTTGATGTAGAACAGTAACTTTGACAATAAGAGCCTGGTTTGGCAGAATAAAAATTGATGTTCAGTATTCAAAAGTTTAAGACTGATGTAATCATTTTATAATGGAAAATAAAGCACTTTTCCTTTGAAATAAATTGAATCTTAGATATTGATGGACATAAATAAGTGATGTCAGACTTCCTCAGCTGAAAAGTTGATGTACTTTTGGATTATTTTATGTTGTAAAGATATGAAATACAAAGTGTTTTTGTTACTGGTCACTGATCTCCCTTGTGGTTGGTGTTTTCCCCTTCCCTGCCTGTAGAAAAGTGTGAGTGCCTTGCGACAGCTCCTGCCCAGCTCGCAGAGCTTCATCCAGCAGTGTGTTCAGCAGACCTCCGGGGAGGCCATCGTTGCTGCCTGCACCACACCCACACCGGTGACTGCTGTGGTGACTGCAACTGACTCCTCAGTCCAGGCTCAACAGGCCCTTGTCGTTTCTGGAGTAGCCACACCCGGAACTGTGTCTGTGCAAAGTCTGAATTCCTTTGTTGGCCCAGGGGGAGCAAAAGCCGGTGTTGTGACACTTCATTCTGTGGGTCCAGCTGCTGTAGTAGGAGGAGCAACAGCTGGAACTGTCGTGCTTCAGACTCCAAAACCCCTTGTGACCTCTGTACAAAACACAGTGTCAGCAGTCTCACTTCCACCCGAAAAGCCAGTGGTCTCGGGAGTAGGGGTGACGCTGGCCCTCCCATCAGTAACTTTGGGAGAAACTTCATCAGCTATTTGTCTTCCATCTGTGAAAGCTGTCGTTACTTCTGCTGGGATCACCTCTGAAAAGCCTGTCTTGGGCGCTCCAGTCCAGATCACACTCACGCAGCCAGGACCCGTCCTTTCCCAGTCGGCTGCTCTCCCACAGGCAGTGAAAGTCAACCAACTGGTGAGTACAACTTCCTTCCTTCCTCACTTCCTTATTTTGTAAATTTCAACCATTGAGAAAGTTGGCAAGACTAGGAAAGTGAGCCTCTGTGTCCCCTGGGCCACGCTGGACCAGTTGTTAATGTTTTGCCACCTTTGCTTTGTCCTCCCGCGCTCTGCTGGCATTCTACAGAACCCGCGCACACGCGCACGTCATTTTTCCTGAACCTTTGGAGAGGTGGGAATCATGACACTGCACCTCTATGTACTGTGTATCCCTTAAGGAAAGGTCTCTTTGTTTCCTCCAGTCCTCACCTGAGGATCCTTTTTCCATTGAGTTTTAGAGAGAGTGGGGGAGGGAGAGAGCGAGAGAGACATCGATGTGAGAGAGGCACATTGCTTGGTTGCCTCCTGCTCGCTCTCTCTTTATATAAATCTCTTACATATTTTCACTCATGATTTTCCTTTTTTTACAAATGTGCAGGAGAATGCTTCACATGCTGCCTCAAGTGTCATGCTCGTTATGATGAGCAATGATGGGGACCCAAGATTGTGTGTCCCAGCTCAAATTTGGTGATACATATAAATATCCCATATCATCAGTTATTTATTCTATGTGTATGTGTGTGTGTGTGTGTGTGTATACACCCATGTATTTGAACTGACACCTTTGCCTCCTGCCACTGGCATGAACTTGACCCTAATTGGTCTGTAGGGCCAGGCCACACAGCGCCATATGCAGATTGCCACAAAGCTCACCTTCCCAAGCTGGTTCTGTGCGAGGTATTACAGCCAGCATTGGATCCCCCGAGGGGTCCCATGCTGTGAGAGAGCGCAGGCTGGGCTAAGGGACACCCCCCTCCAGTGCATGAATTTTATGCACCGGGCCTCTAGTAGAGGGTCAGTATGATCTCAACTTGCTAAAATAAATCAGTGCTTTTGGGAGGTTTTTTCCTCTTTCAGGAGTCTATTAGAATGATGGCAGTTGAATTATTCTAATTTTGTATTTCTTCTCTAAGGGCATTAGTTCCTATTTTGAGTTTCCTGTGAGTTACTTTTATTTAGTGATAGATACACACTAGATTTTATATTTTTTTAACAAAAAAAAGTAAAATACAGAATAAATGGTACTTCCCAATTCTATTCAGAAGTCTGTCTCCTGGCACATTTATATTAGCCAAAAATGAACTTAAGGACTTACAAGTAGTTCATTGTCAGTAGCTGTCTCAAATACATGGTGACTGTTTTTCTTCTTTGAGGTGGGAAAAAAAGGAACTTCTGCTATTATACTTTTCTCCTCCTTTGAAGCTAAAAATAAGGCCCTGCTATTACCTTAACTTTGCTTCCTTTGTCCCCAACACTTACCCTCTGGAGTTCTTGAACTGCTTATTTTGGAGGATGCCGTTAGCATTGATGTTTTCCAGGTATTTTTTAAAATGACCCATTAAAAGTCTATCTTTTGGAGATCTGCTTGTAATTTGACACACTTATCCTGTATAATAAAAGCCTAACATGTTAAGTGTCTGGTCGACTGGTTGGCAGTTCAACTAGTTAAAGCATCAAAGTGAATATGCTAATGATATGCTAAGGCCGGTCAGCCACTCGCTGTGAAGTGTGCTGACCACTAGGGGGCAGGCGCTCTGACTGGTAGGTTAGCTTGCTGCTAGGGTCTGGCCAATCGGGACTGAGGAAGATGGGCCAGACAAGCCCTGGAGCCCTCCCATGTTCCTTCCCCAGCTGGCCAGCCTCCCCTGCATCTCTTTCCTGCCCTGATCATGCACCCGTGGGGTCCCTTGGCCTGGTCTGAGCCCTCTCGCAGTCTGGGACCCCTAGGGGAATGTGGGAGAGCTGGTTTCGATCCGATCCCACAGGTCAGGCCGAGGGACCTCAGTGGTGTACGAATTTGTGCCCTGGGCCTCTAGTAGGTAGATAAAAAGTTCTATCTGGGGGTGCTTTAAAATAATTGGGGGTAGTAGTGAAGTGAGTGGTTATATACAGGAAACACTGTTGGTAAAGAATCATCACTGAAGTTGGGTAATAATGACATAGGTGGTTTCATGTTATTGTTTCTTCTGCCTTTGTATATATTTGAAATTTTCCATGATAGAAGATAAAAAATGGAAATAGGGGGCATATGGAGGTTTACATTGGGCAGTATGTAATGTAAATTTGAGCTCCACTCTGAGAAGTAATATAATGTGTGAGGTCGTCATGTTTTCCGGTTTTGAACAAGATAACTTGGCCACATACAGATTTAGATTTAAGTAGGCATTCTCGTTATGCTATGATGGCTGTTCTCTTGTTACAACTGAAGCAGTTGCTTGAATGATTATAGTGACGTTTCTTCTTTTTTTCAGGTAGTCCAGCAGCCTTCAGGGGGCACACTCCCCCCTTCCCCAGCACTGACCCTTCAGAAGAAGATGCCAGTGAGCACTGCAGTGACTTCCGGTCAGCACCTCCAGCCAGACTCTGACCCATCACACTGGGTTTGAAACAGCATGGGGTTTCGTACTCTCTTTAATGTTCCATTAGGAGACGAAAGATGTGGTCTTTTATGCTGGGACCAGAGAGAGAAGACGGAAAGATAACTGTGGTACATCTTTGTACCTACAGAGCCACTTTCTAAGGGGATATGTTGTTTTAGAATAAAAGGAGCAACTATTCACAGTGTTTGTAATCAGATACAACAGTCCAATAGTAAATAAGTACTTCTTTGACTTGTAAAATTTTCTGTAGCCTTTTCTTTTTAAAATGTGCTTCTTTCTTTCTTTGTCAGTCTTGTGCATAAAATATAGAGGTTTTATTGTTTTTAAAATCTACCATAGAAATGATACATCATTAACAAGTTTTTGTCACTTTTTCTGCACACTATTTTTATAGTGCTGGTAATTCTGTAGATAATTTGAAGGCTGGAGGTCTTGATTTTAGTGAATGATTCTGTGTGCAGGGAATAAATTCATTGTCATGTTTGAATTTAAACATAGTTTTAGGGCAGTTTGAGATTTTCTTTTTTTTTTTTAATCTTTATTGGAGATTTTCTTTGATTATTCTTTGTTATTAAAAGCTGCTGTTCTGAATTTTTCATCATGTGGCGTGATTGCCTACTCAAAAGCATACTTTTTTCTTTCTTTGTTTTTATAGCTTCCATTCTAAAGCAAACTACCCTGCCAGGAAATAAAATTCTGCCTCTTCAAGTATCTTCTATTCAGAAAGATAAAATAAAGGAGAATGGAGCAATGTCCTTGAGGTAAAGAAAATAAATATTTAAAACTTGATTTGTATTAAGGAAGTAACATTTTAAAAAAAGAAAAGAGATGACAGATAATACTTGTAATAAATAAATATATCTGTGCATTTAAAAAATTTAACAGAACTTTAAGTATAACTTACAAATAAAGTCCACAGATTTTAAGTGTACATCTTAATGAATTTTGACAAATATATATACTGGGGTAATCATAACCCAGGTCAAGATGCAGAATATATCCCAATCCTTGCCTCCTATAGCCGCTATTTTTATATCTATCACCATGGGTTATTTTTGTCTATTCTTAAACTTCACATAAATGAAAAGTTATATTATCTACTCTTTGAATCTGAATTTTTTCACTTGATATGTTTTTGAAGTTCATATCCTATGTCATTACGAATATTAGAAAGTTGTTCTTTGCATTGGGGAGAAGTATTTGTTGTATGAATGTAAATCCTTTTTATTGTTGATGAACATTGGGCTGTTTTCAGTTTTTAACAATTATATATGAAGCCACTATAAATATTTACGTATAGATTTTTGTATGAATATAGTTTCTCATTTCTCTCAAGTATATGTGTGGGAGTATAATGGCTGGGTCATTACATAAGTTTGTATTTAACTACAGAAGGTCCTGGATTTCTGCATTTACTACAATTCAACTTCATGATTTTATGACTTGACTTTGGCTTGAAAACTCTATGCATTCAGTAGAAATGGTACTTCGAATCTTGAATTGCTACTATTCTTGGGCTAGCAGAGTACTTTACAACTCTCACATGGTGTGGGGTAGCAGCAGCAAGGTGATTTTGCCCAGCTGTAGGCTACTGTAAGTGTTCCGAGTGTGTAAGGTGCCGAGGCCAAGCTGGTAGGTTCAATATATTCGCTGTTTTAAATGCATTTATGACTTAAAATATATTCAGATTCCTGGGGCGTAAGTTCAGGAGCATCTGTACTTAAGAAACTCTCGAACTGTTTACCAAAGTTACTGTTCCATTTTATGTTCCCACTAGCAATAATGAGTGTTCCAGTTGCTCTCCAAGTTAGATTATTTTAGGTTATTTATGTAGATGGTGTGATTAGGAGTAAGATTAGAATTTTGGGCTGCCTTTTTTTATCTTTTCAGCAGTTTAAAAATGTCTTTCTGTTGTTTTCTGCTATCCATGTCTGTGTTCACTTTCACAGATGTTAAAACATGTATAGAAAGTTGCCCTGCTTTTTTTAAAAAAAAACAACACAAAACCCAATATATTTCTTTATTGATTTCAGAGAAGAAAGGAGAGGGAGAGAGAAACATCAGTGATGAGAGAGAATCATGGATTGGCTGCCTCCTGCACACCCCCTACTAGGGAATCCAATCTGCACCCTGGGTATGTGCCCTTGGCTGGAATCAAACCCGAGACCCTTCAGTCCTCAGGCCAATGCTCTATCCGTTGAGCTAAATCAGCTAGGGACCTACCCTGCTTTAAACTACAGGGAAAGAGCAACACCTTTAGAACTCCAGTGAAATCAAACATTGGATGATCAAATATCTATATATATAATCTATATATGTAAAGAGCCAGGGTCATATGTAATGACCTCAGGCTGGACCAAACAACAGAAGTCAGTGCTGGGTTGCCATGGCGACCCAGCACTGACTGCGGAGGGGGCTGCTGATCAGGCCCAGAGAGAGAGGCAGGGCTTGCAAAGAACAGCCTCCTTCGCAACTGTTGATCAGCCATTGCCTCTCTCTCCAGGCATTGCCAGCAGCCCTGCCTGTTTCTCTCTGGGCCTCCTGGGGGCTGTTGATCAGCCCCACCTCTTTGATCAGGCCCAGAGATGCTGATTGGCATAGAAAGCAACCAATCAGCACCAAATCTGGGTGAAGTGCCAGGAGCCAATGGCTGCCTAGGAGGTGGAGCTTTTGACTCTGACTGACATAGAGACTGACCAGTTAGAACCAAATCTGGGTGAAGTGCCAGGAGCCAAATGGCTGCCTAGGAGGCGAAACTTTTGATGCAGACTGGCATAGAAACCAACCAATCATAACCTAATCTGGGACTGCTTTAGCAGTATAGTGCATATGACTGGCTATCAGTCCAGATATAGGGATTATGTGTTTTTGTCTGCCAAGAGCATCTCTTCCTGCTGAAAAAGGCTCCTCTCCCCAAAACCCACCCCCCGCATTTAAGCAATTATATCCTATATAATCTACCTATCTACCTATACTAATAAAAGGGTAATATGCTAATTAGACTGTGTCAACCGGCCATCTTCCAGATGTCCAACTTTCTTCCAGATAAAGCCATCTTGGTGGGGGCCGAGGCAGAGGCCATTAGGGGGGATCAGGACAGCAGGGGAGGGCAGTTGGGCGGCAAGATCAGGCTGGCAGGGGAGGTCAGTTGGGAACAACCAGGCCAGCAGGGGAGGGCAGTTAAGGGTGAGATCAGGCTGACAGAGGAGGGCAGTTAGCAGTTAGATCAGTCTGGCAGGTAAGGGCAGTTGGGAGCAACTGGGCTGGCAGGGGAGGGCACTTGGGGGCAAGATCAGGCTGTCAGGGGAGTGGTTAGGGGTGATCAGGCTGGCAGGCAGAAGTGGTTAGGGGCAATCAGGCATGGGAGGGATGTCTGACTGCCAGTTTAGGGATTGGTCCTAAACCGGCAGTTGGACATCCCCTCCCCCCAATTGCATAATTTCGTGCACTGGGCCTCTAGTTCAGTATTAAAAAACTATTGTAAAATGGTTAAAAATAAAATGTGGAATCACAAAAATGAGCAAGTAATAATTACCTATTAAGAAATGAATACAAACATTTGAAAAGAACTAAATAAGACCTTGAGAAGTGAAAAATGTAATTGAATTTAAAACCTTCTTGGCTAGGTGACTTAGATTTACCCTGAAGTCCCCTGTCTAGTTTGCTTTACTGCAGGGAGAATTGATGGATGTTTCTTGTAGCAAACGGGGGTGACTATTAATTGGGACCACTTGGGCCTTTTTCTGGGGATCCTGACTTAGATACAGTCTCTCCACTGTAACAGGCCTAGGAGCTGGGCTGGCCACAGGCATGCTCTCTGAGCAATTTTGCCTTTATAGTGTGCTCATTGCTTATTTTTACTGACACCTTTTCGACAACGACTGCATGCAACACTGGAATGAAAATGTCTTATGCTGGTCTAGTTGTAATGTCATGTAATTTCTCCTTCGTAAATCTAGTCACTTACTGTCTAAGGCAAAAGTGTCACCATTTGTATTTTCTTTGGGAAATTTCTGGCTTATTACTTTTGCTCATTTATGTGCTGAGTTCTGTTTTTTAGATTTATATACATTTGTGAGTGTGTAATTATTTGTTGTACGTGTTGTAAATATTTACTCTTTGGCTTAACTTGTCACTGTTTTTTGTGTCCTTTGTTATAGGAAGGTTTTGTCACAAGATTGGATTCTTAAATGGCTTTTGAATTTTACCTATTCTAAGAAATCCTTCCCTATCCACAGCTCATAGTGATGTGATCCTATATTTTTTCCAAGATAGCTGTACACACACACACCTCCCATATGTACACATACCTTTTTATCTTAAGTAATTCTTGATTTTTATCTTTGTAAATGTCTCATGCTACAAATTCTTTGTAACTGACTCAGTCATTTGCCATTTTGCAGCTTATGTTCTAAAATGTAAACATCCTTTGAAGGAAAAATGACTTTAGCTTTTGAATCCTACCAAATACTGGCTTATAAGAGGGTCCTGTTCTGGACGAGGGAAATTAAGAATTTTTTGCCAATTGGATTGTTCATCTCAAAAGTGGTTACTGAAGAATTCATCACCCTTATCTTTCTAATTTGAAATGCAGGCTTTATTTTACAGTAAGTCCTCATTTATAAAAGGCTGCATCTATAGAATTTCATTTTAGTTCTATGTTTTTGCTTTATGTCTATGTTAATATTTTTGCATTTTCAATTATTACCATTTCAGTATTTGTTTTTATATCTGATAAAGCATGTTTTTTCGCTTTATCCCTTTTAAAATCAAAGATACCTTGATTTTCATTGTTATTTTTCTATTGCACATGAATTTTAGAAACAGGACAGTTCTATGAAAATTTTGTATTGAGATGATGTGATTCGATTAATTTGAGGAGAATTGACTATTTTATGAATTCTAGTTATAGATGCTAGAATCCAGTGAGGTTGTAGATAACAAAAAAACTAAAAAGCAGTGGCATAAGCAGGACAGAAGGCAGTCTCAGTCGGGTAAAGGGGAGGGAGAGAGACCGTTGTGTGTATAGTGGCTCGTGGTTTCAGGGCCCAGGGCTCCTAGTTTGCATTTGCTCTGTTCTTCAACACACTAGTTGTGTCCCGCATACATGTCAGATGTGATAGGCCCTGGACTCTGTCTCCCGACTTCGTGTGGCCTGGTCCTTCGTAGTTCAGTTTAAACGCTGATACGTTCTCTTTTTGCAGTAAGGTACCTTTTTTCATTACATAATGCTTTCCAGGAATTTGAGTCATGTGGTTATATACACAGCTTAGAGTGAGGTCTTTTTATTTAAGTTTGCTTCCTTAGATATGTAACATCAATATCACTTTGATTGTTGAGATGTTGACTGTTGTTAGTAAGAAGGATTCTTGTGGCATTAACTCTTGTCTTAACTGGATGAGGTGTAGTAACAGTGATATCTGCCTACTTTTTCAAAACTTCTTGCTTAACTGAAAATGTTTTGGTTTGTGATTTTTCCACTTAGAAAATCCTATTTTCTGTTCTGCTCAGTATACTCGCATGAGTAGCAGTAGCACTATCGTTCTTAAACACCTGAGGGTGCCAGAGATTCATGCTTCACTCACTACTTCAGAATTCCACGTGACAAACATTATACTACCTCTGCATTTTGTATAGTTAGGCCTGTCTAAACTGACTGGCTATTTGATGATAAGTAGGAATTATTGTTGATTTTTGGAAAATGTGATAATGCTTTATGGTTAAGTATTTTTGGAGTCTTTATATTTTAGAGAGAAGTAATAAAATATTTATGGATGAATAATGCATATATATATGACTTCTGTTCGTGGAGGTCTTTAAACAGCTAGGAGTTTAATGTGATTTTTTAAAACTTTTCTTTAAAAGCCACTTTGAGAAAATAATATAGGATGGTTACATGTTATTTGCATAGATAATATTACTCCAACTTTAAAGTCCATTTTTTCATATTGCAGGAATCAGATTCTCTAGCAGAAATCAGATTCTACCCGTATGTTCTACCTTCAAATGTAATTCATTGTTTTGCTGTTATATTATTAATAGTGTGTTTTAACTATTTGGTTTCAGAATAGCTAGTCAAGAAAGTCTCTTCTCCAGGGTCTGATGTAGGTACAGACTTTTGAGGACTGGGTCATTTCTGCTGTCCCGCAGTGGGCAGGGGAATACACTGGGGAACTTGGGGGGCTTTTAATCATCTTGGGTGAAAATAGTCTGTCTTTCATTGTGTAGGGAGTTGCCGATAACGTAGTGTAAGTTCCAAATTCCTCTTGATGCACCTCATCTATTAAACCAAGAGCAGGAGAGATGGGTGCTAGAAGACAAAGTTGCTTCTGGTTTATTTTTCTGATAGTAAATGTACACAACAGGTAGAATTACCATTGAATTTTAAAGGCTTACAGGGAAGGACACCATTCTTCAGTGCTCTTGTGCAGATGAATTGAGTAAAGTGTCTTTTGAGATCTCTTAGATCATTCATACATATAAACAACCAGCACTGCCTCTGCCTCCAAGCTGTATCTTCCTCTTTTCTATTAGGGATGAAGATGACATCAACGATGTGACTTTCATGGCCGGGGTCAACCTCAGCGAGGAAAATGCCTGCATCTTAGCAACAAACTCTGAACTAGTTGGCACACTCATTCAGTCATGTAAAGATGAGCCGTTTCTCTTCGTTGGAGCTCTGCAGAGGAGAATTTTAGACATTGGTAAGTGCCCGCTTACGATGTGGACCTGACAGGCCTGCTTGCTCCAGGGACAGTGATATCAGCAAACGGCCTTGGTTGGTCTTCCTTGAACTCTGAGGCTTACATAGGAAGAAATATTTTATTTTAAAAATACAAATTAATGTTTTATTCATATTTCTTTCTGTTTTAAACATATTTTATTGATTTTTTTATAGAGAGGAAGGGAGAGGGATAGAGAGTTAGAAACATCAATGAGAGAGAAACATCGATCAGGGGATATGCCCACAACCAAGGTACATGCCCATGACTGGAATCGAACCTGGGACCCTTCAGTCCGCAGGCCAACACTCTATCTACTGAGCCAGACCGGTTAGGGCTTATTCATATTTCTTAATATTTTTATACGAGTATCTGTATCTACATACTAGAGGCCGATGCACAAAATTCGTGCAAGAGTAGGCCTTCGCAGCCCCAGCTTCATCCGGAAGGTTGTCCGGACAGTCATTCCGCTGTTTGGTCGTTCAGTCAGCTTGCATGTTACACTTTTACAGCAATAGATAGAAGCCTAAGCGACTGGCCAACCGTCTGGTAACTATGACACACACTGATGACCAGGAGGCAGACGTTCAGTGCAGGAGTGGAAACCACAGGCATGGAAACGTGAAACAGACGGATGAATCTCAGAGGGAGTGTGCAGGGCTGGAAGAGATGAACCAAAGGTCTCTGCATAGGAGAGGCCCAGTGCATGGTGGAGTCCCCAGTGCCCTGCAGAGATTGGGCCCAAACCGTCTCTGCAACATCCCCTGAGGGCTCTGGGATTGCGAGAGGGCACAGGCCAGGCCGAGGGACCCCACCATGCACGAATCTGTGCACCGGGCCTCTCATGTGCATATAATACACTTTCTCTCTGTCCTGCTTCTTCCTTGGTCAGCCTTTAGGCTTTTATATGTACACATGTACACTGAGGTTACAAGTGTGTGATTATGAAAGAAAGAAATAGCTGTTGTGAGTGAGTCCCCTTTTTCTTATCTTCAGCCCTGAAATGCAAACCCTCCCTTGTTTTAAAAGAACTAAGCTAGAATATTAGAATATTCTTTCTAGGTCCAGTAGGTTGTTACATGGCTACATTACATGAAAGGAAATGAAAGAGAACATAGCTTTTTTTCTGGAGTGAAACAGCTTTTCTGTTGTTTAACAACAAACTCGCGTTCATGTGAAAGGCTGCAGCCTCCTCAGATTAACTGGAAAAAGACAGACTGGCGAGGTAAGTGCAGGTGGCGTGCCTGTTCCTTGCGTCCTGACTCCGGGCTTGCTGGAGCGCAGGTCTCCTTCACCCGCGTTGAATTTGGGACCAGTACTAGTGCCTTTGAGGTCACTTGAGCAGGGATCTTCCCATTTTATATTGAAGGTCTAACAGAAATAGGAGGGTTTCTGATTTTTTATATTCCCCAGTATACTTAAGGACTACAAAGGGCATCACTCTCACATATTTTACTTTATAAAATACTCAGTAAAGAAATGTTTGAGCTCCTACTCTATGCTATTACTACATTTTTATCTCTAAGTTGGGTACATATCATCTCTCTTTTATCAAGAAGCTAGCATGTGCAAGTTGTCCAAAGGATAGGAGTTCAGAGAGTGACTGTGTTTGTTTTCTGTTTGCTGTGTGTTGTTTGACTTCTCTGTTCTCTCTCCAAGTTCTCTTCTTTCCATATGCATTCTGTACTGCATAGGAGGGAGCGCTTTAACTTTGGAACAAGCCCAGGCGCCATATTTGTCTGTCACAGCTTGGGAAATTTCCTGGTATTTGAACTCCTGGTATTTGTAGCCATATAATTATCTGAAGCTTTGGTAGCATATAAGTAGGTAATTTTGTCTGTTCCTTGCCCCTATTGCATATTTTATTTCTAGCTAGAGCCTTGATTATATGATAGGAAAATTTTTAGCCTTGAGAGAGCATTTTTTTATCTTTTTGGACAGGGATGGGCGATTGTTTTCTGCAAGGGTCAGAAAATAAATATTTGCCACTTCATGAGCCATGGGGTCTGTGTCCCAGCTGCTCCTCTCTGCTGTTATTACACAAGCAGCTTACACAGTGTGTAAGCAATAGGCACAATTGTATTCCCATCACATTTTGTACACAAACTAAATAGAGATCACATTCAGTTTGTAGCCTCTGTTTTCAAGGAAAATTCTGGGGACAACTATTGATATTTTCAGTTCTTGATGAAGCACAAACTTGTCATTTAATAGGATGAGAAATCTCAAAACTTCTTACTTGTGAATTTTCCTAAGCTTGAAAAAAAATGACCATAAAGTGATTGGAGTTATGTTATTTTGGGGAATGTTTTCCATTTCTTGTAAAATTCCCTTTTTACTGAAGGTTAAAAACTATAAGATCATTCCTTAGTAACAGAAAAATATAAATTTACCCTTAAAATTTTGGAAGATTTTTATACTTAGATATGTTAGAGTAAGCATGCCAGTGTTTTCTCTTCCTGGTAGTTACGTAAACTGACTCATACAGATCTCTGTAAATCACAGAGCAAGCTTGCAAGCAACAACTAGATCTCCTAATCAGTTATGTGGACTTTAACAAAGTGTTTTATTTCACAGTGGGGATTTTTCTTACAGTATTAACTTTGTCATTTTTTAGGTAGGTTTAGTGAAGATATTTAAACATTTGATTTTTCATGAAATCCTGAAATTGTTTACAAATCCAGCCCTGTTTATTTCTAATATTTGAAAAGTATATCTTTTGCATAGGATGACCGGTCTGTTTTGTAAATATATGTAAAATTATTTTCAAAGATCTCCTTCAAAACTAATATTTAAAAATGTTTATCGTCTTAATTTAAGCTTGAGTGGCATGTTATTCCCTATCCCCCTGTGTGTAGCTGTAGTTTTAGTCACTGGAGTGTGTGAGGTTGTCTTGTCCCTCTGCAGAAGTTCCCCGCTGTCTGTTTATGCTGATGCTTTTGTAGATTTGACTTTGTGGTGTGATTTCCCCTCTGGAATCTAAAGTCGATGATGAATTCAGTTGGATAGAAAGTAGTAACATCCATTTTGAAGGATTGGCTTAGGAGAAGCCAGATAATTTTTTTTTTAAATCAGAACAAAAGTTTATTTAACAAAAGTTCAAGCCCTGACCAGTGTGGCTCAGGGGATAGAGCATCAACCTGCGGACTGAAGGGTCCCAGGTTCCATTCCAGTCAAGGGCATGTACCTTGGTTGAAGGCACATTCCCAGTAGAGGTGTGCAGGAGGCAGCTGATCGATGTTTCTCTCTCATCGATGTTTCTGACTCTCTGTCCCTCTCCCTTCCTCTCTGTAAAAAATCAGTAAAATATATATTTTTAAAAAACCAATAAAGTATATTTATATATAAAAGAAGTTCAATGTGAAAATGAACAGGACTCTTTATATTGTAGTAAAGCAGGTGCTGTGGAGAGGGAACATGTGGAAGCAGTTGATTTCTTTGGTGACTACAGCCATTCTTTTTATTTACTTTTTAATCTTTATTGTTCAGATTAATACAGATGTTCCTCTCCCCCCCACCCCCCTAATAGCTCCCCTTACAACCATTCTTTATACTCCTTCCAAGGCTTCTAACATGATGGCACTATTTCCTCGTATTACCACCACTCCAATATTGTTCTTTGCCCACCAGTTGCCTTATCCACACATATCCACCCCAAGATTCACACAGGCATCAAATCCCTGCAATAGTCCTTAGACATGTCTGCCACCATTTAATTTCCATGATAACTTCTTGGCCATATATTTCTTTAACATGGGAGGGTGAGCTTTGCCCATGGTGCCCAAGCAAGCTCAGAGATGCCTCCAGATGGAATTCGTGGCCTCTGTGCTCCCGCTGGATAATTTTTAAATCTTCCTATCCAGTTTATTATCGTCCACATTTTGAATTAAAGTTTAACACTTATTATGGAATAATGTCAAAGAATGCATTAAGGTTTGTTAGCTTTTAGTTAAACTTTGTTTTTACTATGCTCACTCACACTGTGATGAGTATATAAGTATATTTCAGATAGAGTGCAAAATCAAATTAATATTTTAAAATTTCTGTGTATAGGCATATGTTAAAAACAAATACAACAGCTCTGGCTGGTTTCGCTCAGTGGGTTGAGTGTTGCCCTAAGATTGAAGGGCTGCAGGTTTGAGTCCTACCTCTGTTGCAAGCTCGATCCACAGCATGTGCCCTCTCTCTCTCTCTCTCTCTCTCTCTCTCTGTCTCTCTCTCTCTCTCTCTGTCTCTGTCTCTGTCTCTGTCTCTCTGTCTCTCTGTCTCTCTCTGTGTGTGTGTGTATGTCTCCTCCTCCCTTCCACTCTCTCTAAAAATCAATGAGGAAAAAAATATCCTTGGGTGAGGATTAAAAATCAAACAAACACTATTAAAAGCTCATTTAAATTCCACTGCCTAATTACTTATATCTTTAGATTGAGGTCTCTGTTGATCTAGGTGGTTTCACCAAGCTGGAGAATTACTATTTAAATAGTGATAAGGTTGACTTGTAAATGAACTTCTGCCTTTGGGTATGTTTTCCTAAGAGTTTTTTTCTAGTTTAGTAAGAGGAAGAGTGAAAAGTCTGGTTGCAGAGTAAGAAGGAGAGACAGTGAAAGAGAAGTGATTCAAATGGATGGATGGAATGAGGAGACTTTGAACCCATTCTGAATGTCAGCATATTGGTAATGGACTAAAGGAGGATAGGTATGTCTGTAGACAAGCCATTAACAGAAATTCACAATCCGAATTCATTGAAATGCCAGAAATTGTTAGCAGTGTCAAATAGGACTAAGTGTAATTTTCTATATTTTTATTACTAAAATTAACAGAATACAGCATTGGTTTCTGCAGTTACCATTTTTCTCCCTGAATGCTAGGCTTGATTTGTGTCCTTATTACCTTTGTCCTATAAGTGACCTTGCAAGGAGAATGACCCTAGAGGCTAAGGGGGACAACGTCTGTATTGTCTAAGGCTTCAGGCTAGGGTTTATTAATATTATGACTAAGATCTTTGAAGTTGTGACTTTACCAAGAAAATCATAATCTCCAAACCTTTATTCATAATGGGTCTGACTTCCAGGGGAACAGAATGCCTGCTGTGCTAATTATTTCAGTTATCAGCCTCCACCAACACACATCCTGGGCTTCCTCTACTCGCACAGGTAAAAAGCATGACATTACGGAACTGAGCTCTGAGGCCATGAATTTGATCTCCCATGCAACACAGGAGAGACTGCGAGGCCTTCTGGAAAAGCTGACAGCCATTGCTCGGCATCGAATGACAGCCTATAAGGTAAAGGCAGTCGCGCGAGAAGTCGAGGTTCTTCTCTCCTCTTTGTCATGTTCACAGTAGTTTTTTGGTATGGATTTGTATTGTAAGTATATTTTTAAAGAAAATGATTGAGATATATTTTATGTTGGTAGAAAATTAAAATTGCGCTCTTAGTTTGCCTTCCTTAATTCGCTTATGTGACACCCAAAATTTAAAATAGAGTTTAAATGGTATCCGAAGCTTCGGTGCCAGTGAAATTGACATACACATCTGCCCTGCACGAGGCTTCTCCTTGTCAGCTTGTGATGGGGAAGGAGATGTGGTAGCAGGACACTGTGTGGCTCTGCCTCTTCAGTGGTCTGTGCTCTGCTCACTCCTGTTCCTCTCAGTCAGATCATGCCTCATTGCTGATAATGGTGCCACTCGTTCTCATCTTGACTACTTTTATATCGAAAACAGTGGAAGACAAGGATAGCCTTTCTGCCCCTGATGATGTGAACCACATCACTGGCCACCGTCAAGATGAAAGCCCTTGATTTATTTGAATCACGGTACTCGGTGAAAAGAAAAAGGATAAAGATAAAGCTTTCCCCCAATGTCAAGAGCTGTTTATACCACGGTTTTGTACAACATGAGGTGTGGGTAGCCTCATGTGGTTTTGAGTTTGCAAGAATGGTCATGTGATGCTGTCCTCGCCTTAGGTTCAAAGACGCCAGGCGGCGCTGGCCACCAGCTCATCCCTGGAGGAATGTGTTCTCTCCTTTCTGCTTCATTTAGAACCTAGGAAGGGCTGTTGATACAGTTGCTGAGGTCCTCACTTGTATAAATCCTTGTCAGAATTTGTTGGACTGACTTAAAAATATGTGATGAGAAGAAGAAAAAGCTTTAAAAAACCCAGTGTCAGTATTTCTTGGGTATGTTTCTAGACTTTGTTTCTTCTAGAACATAAAATCATTCATAGCATTCTTATCCTTTTCATTTCTGTAAGATCAGTAATGATCCACCCTAACCATGTGGTGCAGTGGATAGAGCATTGGCCTGCGGACTCAAGGGTCCCAGGTTCGATTCCAGTCAAGGGCATGTTCCTTGGTTGTGGGCACATCCCCAGTGGGGGCGTGCAGGAGGCAGCTGATCGATGTTTCTCTCTCACTGATGTTTCTGACTCTCTATCCCTCTCCCTTCTTCTCTTTAAAAAAAATCAATAAAATATATTTAAAACAAAAAGATCAGTAATGATCATACTTTAATTTTTATTTTAGTTTCTTAAGGTGTAAAAACAAATTACTGATATATAAGATTTTACTTTTTAAACGTAGGCATTTACTGCTATAAATTTCCCTCAGAGCAGTGCTTTCGCTACGTAAATAGTTCTGATACATTGTGTTTTTGTTTTCATTCCTCTTTATTTTCTAATTCCCCTTGAGATTTCTTGGATTCATTCATTGGTTGATTAAGAGTGGCAATTTTTCACAGGTGTTTTAGAGTTTGTTGTTTAATTTCCACATTTTTGTGAAATTTCCATTTTCCTTTGTACTCTTGATTTCCAGCTTCGTTTTATTGTGGTCAGAGAAGATTCTCTGTGTGACTTAATCATTTTAAATTTATTGAGACTTGTTTTGTGGCCAAGGTTATGGTTTGTCTTGGAAAACGTTCCATGTGCCCTTGAGAAAAGCATAGGTTCTGCTGTTGCTGGGTGGAGTGTTTGTGTATGTCTGCTAGAGCTAGTTATTTTATTGTGTTATGTTCTCCATTTCCTTACTGACCTTTTGTCTGGATATTCTACCCATTATTCAAAGGGTTGAATTGAAGAATTCAGGTATTATTATTGAACTGTATCTCTTTTTAGTTCTGTCATTGTTTGCTTCATACATTTGGCCACTTTAGTTTATGTATCTTCTTTTCTTTTTGAATCCTCACCTGGAGATATTTTTTCCATTGATATGTATATATATATTTTTTAGAGATAGTGGAAGGGAAAGGAAAGAGGGGGAGAGAGAAGTCTCTCTCTCTCTCTCACACACACACACACACACACACACACATCAATTGGTTGTCTCCTGTATGCACCCCGACTGGTACCTGGGGTCAAACCTGAAATCCAGGTATGTGCCCTTGATCAGAATCGAACCTACGACCCTTCAGGGCAACGGCCCTGGTGTGTATGTTTTCTTGATGAATGGACTCTTTTGTCACTATATGTGGTAGCTTATCTCTTTTAACCATTTTTGACTGCAAATCTATCTTACCTGATATTAATATAACTACCCCTGTTTTCTTTTGGTTGTTTTTTCACATGAAATATCTTTTTTCATGTTTTACTTTCAACCCTTTTATGTGCTTTCATCTAAAGTGAATCTCTTCTAGACAGCATATCGTTGGATTATGTTTTTTTATCCATTCTGTCAGTCTCTACCTTTTGATTGGCTAGTTTAATCCATTTATATTTAAAGTAATTACTGGTAAGAACTGCTATTTTACTATTTCCTGTCTCATTTCCTCTGTTACCACCTTTTTTTGTTTAATTGATCTATTGTTTGTGTACTTCTCATTCCGTGTGTGTGTGTGTGTGTGTGTGTATTTTATAACTTTAATTTTCTTTTTCATCCTCACCTGAAGATATGTTTGATTTTAGAGTGAGAAGGAAGGGAGAGAGAGTGAGAGAGAAAAAAGGAACACGGATGAGAGAGAAACATTGACCAGCTGCCTCCTGCACATGTGCTGACTGGACCCTGACTAGGAATAGAGCACCTTTCAGTTTATGGGACAATGCTCCAAACCACTAAGCCAGAGCTTGTGTGTGTGTGTGTGTGTGTATTTTTAAAAATATATTTTATTAATTTTTTTACAGAGAGGAAGGGAGAGGGATAGAGAGTTAGAAACATTGATGAGAGAGAAACATCAATCAGCTGCCTCCTGCACACTCCCTACTGGGGCTGTGCCTGCAGCCAAGGTACATGCCCTTGACTGGAATCGAACCTGGGACCCTTCAGTCTGCAGGCTGACGCTCTACTTACTGAGCCAAACTGGTCAGGGCTGTGAATATATTTTTTAAAATCCTTGCTCAAGAAGGAGGATATTTTTCCCATTGATTTATTTGTTTTTTAGTGGAAAGGAGGGGGAAGTATGAAAGAGAGGAGAGAGAAACATCCATGTGAGAGAGAGACATCGATTGGTTGCCTCTTGCATGAGCCCCAGCTGAGGTTGGGATGGAAACCGCAACCCTACTCTTGACTGTGAATAGAACCCAATGACCCTCCAGTGGGCAGTCTGACACTAACCAGTGTGCCAGGGCTGCATATATTTAGAATCATAATGTTTCAAACTTGGATTCTCCCCTATTTCTGCCTCCATTACCCTGTTGGTTCAGAGGTACATTGGGCACTTTTGCTTATGATAGGCAGTTTCTATATAAAATGTAACATGTACAGTTTGGTATGGAATAGAATTTTCCAGGTAGAACTGACTATTCTGAGTTGTTTGCAAAGCTCTGTTGTGTACAGCCTTCAGATGGAATTCTTCTGTTGTGTGTCAATAAGCATGTGTTCCAAGGATTTGGTTACCCTTTGCAAAATGAATAGTTTCTGCCTCATCTGGAATCTCCCTGAATAACTTAGCGTCAAGCTCATATCTTCTTAGCTTTCTGGGTCTACTGCCTATCCTGATTGATTTTCCTCTCTCACCTCTCTCCACACTCACTCCTTAATACAGTCAGTGCCCCTGTCTGAATTTGTATGCGTGGAAAGGCAATCACATTATCCTTTAAAGAGAAATGACCATCATTTAGTTATATTTGGATCTACTGCAAGATTAATTTGACCTGGCGGGGGGACTCAGTGGTTGAGCATTGTCCCATGCACTAGGAGATCACAGTTCGATTTTTGGTCAGGGCTCATGCCTGGGTTGTGAGCTCAATCCCCAGTAGGGGGCGTGCAGGAGGCAGTCCATCCTATATAAGAAAAGGCTAATATGCAAATTGACTGAACAGCGGAACAACCAGTCGCTAATGACACGCACTGAACACCAGGGGGCAGACATTCAACGCAGGAGCTCTCCCCTGGTGATCAGTGCGCTCCTACAGGGAGAGCACCGCTCAGCCAGAAGCCCAGCTCACTGCTGGTGAGCACAGCAATGGTGGCAGGAGCCTCTCCCACCTCTGCAGCAGCACTAAGCCATCAGTCGGACATCCCCTGAAGGCACCCAGACTGCGAGAGAGCACAGGCCGGGCTGATGGAACACTCCCCCCCCCCCATGCATGAATTTCATGCACTGGGGCCACTGGTCAATCAGTGTTTCTCATCTATGTTTCTATCTTTTCCCCTCTCTCTGAAATCAATAAAAACACTTTCAAAAATTATACTTATTTTGTAGACTTTGATTGTATTAATCTTTGTGTCAGAGCATTGGCCCTGTCTTTATGTTTCAGTTCATCCCTGAAAGGGTATATATTTTTTTAATCTGTACAGTGTAGAAAATTACACTGCGTGATTTTTTTTTTTCAGCACAGCATTTTTCATATCTTTATTTAAAAAGAGCATAAAATAGAATTTGATCACACATGGTGGAAACTCATTTACTCTAATGCAAATCATTATTTATCTAAAAAGAACTATTTCAGGAAACTCCATACTGCTTTCCACAGTGACTGCACCGGTCTGCATTCCCACCTGCAGTGCATGAGGGTTCCTTTTTCTCCGCATCCTTGCCCGCACTTAACCGTTTGTTGATTTGTTGGTGGTAACCATTCTGGTACCTCATTGTCATTTTGATTTGCACCTCTCTGATGATTAGTGACTTTGAGCATGTTTTCATATGTCTCTTGGCCTTCTGTGTGCCCTTCCTCCGTGAATTTCACAAAAGTGAGTTACTTTTATTAAAAGCAACCCCCCCCCCTCATTTCAAATCCATCTGCTTTTGATAACCTTTCATCTGGTGAGATAGAATTCTCTGATCACTCACAGTCCATAGACTGAGATGTCACTAAAGAAGTAGAAAGTGGCATCAAGTGCAAAGCTTTTGATTTGTCTGCCAGGTGTTTTCCCTCGGAAGAAAGATGACAGCTCTGCAAGCCCGTGGCTGTAAGGGCTTTAGTGCTTCCGGCTGAAAGGGCCTGCAGTCCTCCCTCAGCGGGGATTCACTGAGGCTGCTAGCATTTGGGCTAGGCCACTGGTTCCCAACCTTCCTGTGGCCGCGCCCCCCGTAAGCCTGATCCTGATCCTTCTCCTCATGACACAGAGTTCTTATTCACAAAGAGAGCTCCTATTCACTGGAGGAGCCTAAAAGGCCATGAAAGAATAAAAGGACAGTTGAAGTTCTGAGGGAGAAACCACTAAGAAATTGTTAAAAGAATAATAATATATGAATTGATAGGAAAAGTAGCAAATAAAGTTTCAAAACAGAACTGAAATGCATAAATATGTCACAAAATATATTTATATGCTGTATATGAGACCCTTAGCACCATAAGAAATAAAAAAATTCACTATTAATAACTCATTCTTGAATTGCCCCCCTTAAAAATAAGTTGGCCCCCTGTGGGGCATGTGGCCCACGTTGGGAACCACTGGTCTCGGTCCCTGTATTTTTATCGCTAAACCATACCTCGTGGTGCATGAAATCTTCAGTTAGGCCACTGGGTAGGCAGGAAGGAACAGGATGAGATTGGGGCACTGTTGTTGAAATAAGGTCGGGGACTCGGTGGGAGAGGAGAGCGTACTCATTTGTTTTGTGTGTGGAAGAGAATAGTACGGATGCATTAGTGAAGCCATCCGTGAAGCCGTAGGTGGCTTTATAAAGTCGGGGGAGAGAAGAGGAACCTCAGAATGGGAATGAGATTGGGTTAAAGTTTAGAGAGTCTATGTCCCTTTTTAATTTACTGTTTTTTGTCTTTTTAAAGTAAACTATCTCTAGTAAATCTGAACCCAGAAATTGTAAAGATGAACTATTTAAGAACCACTGGTTATTATGTTTATCTGTATGGTTGGCCTATAATGTATTCCATATACTATCTTGTATTATTTAACTTAAAAAGCACTCTTTTAAAAGAACTCTTTTGTTATTATTCATGAAGTAAAATGAGCAGCACCACTCCAGCCTTGTTCATTATACTGTGTAACACTCTTCTCATCTAGTAAAACATCAACAATAAAGATTTTATTTAAAAGAATCTTGGGCATGGAAAATCTTTCAGTCCCAGTTAACTGGATCAGCAGTAAGCAGGGGCACAACAAAGCTGGGAGTAGGGCTGTGCTCATGGTTTACAAGCCAGGCTGGCTGTCGGACTGAATGTTTAGAAACATTCCAAGTTTTCCAGTTGCACAGTCTCCTTGGTCCCTCTCCTGTAGCTTGATGTCTGAATCACTAGGCAAATGGAGGCAAGGTGCCTCACATGTTGATGGAAATTGCCCTCCACCACAAGTATGCACACTCATCCCTGCATCAGAGAGGAGGGGTAGGTTGTCAGATCAGATGAAGAAAGTAACAAAGTATTTAGATTGAAAAGCACAGTTTTATACTCTGAAATATCAGATAAATGAAACAACATAAATTTTATCATTTTATGGATCAATTAAGACATAATTATTCTTCTGTTATGGCTCTCATTTATAAAGTGTACTAGCGGCCTGGTACACAAATTTGTGCACGGGTGGGGTTCCTTGGAGTGGCCTGTGGGAATCGGGCCCCAAGCTTCCAGCCCCAGCTCTCAGCCCTGCAGCCCCGCCTGGCGCCCTGCCTGGCACCCCATTGTGGCCTGGTGCCACCTCCTCACCTGCTCCACCATCCCGCTTGTGGAGCAGTTGGTTGGGGGTCCCCTGCCTGGCTCCCTCAGTGCCTGGGAGCTGGGTGGTGGCCCCACCCCCTGCTGATGATTGCCACTCACAGTAGCCTTGGACTGGTGCCGCCTGCTCACCTGCTCTACCATCCCACTGTGGTCCCGCTCTTAGGGCCCATTGGGGCCGGCAGCACCTCCACTGCCGCCCACTGCCAGTGCTGGGTCACCAATGCCTGCCATGTTCCACGCCGACCCCTGGTGGTCAGCACACATCATAGAGCGCGGTCGAACTCCCAGGCGAACAATTTGCATATTAGGCTCTTATTATATAGGATACTTAATTTCTTTTAATGTAGGTTTGCCCAGATTCATAGGTAAAGGCAAGCATGTCAAACTCAAAGGCAAAATGGGTCAAATAAACAAGGTTTAAGTGTATGTGGCTGCAAAAAACAAACACAAAAGCTTCAGTTTCCATAGAAACCAGGTTTATTTCGATAGAGACATGCTGAATACAAAGGGCTAAAATAAATGAGCAATTGTTAACAAAATAATAGAACATTTTAATAGAAATTAATATTTTTTCTTGAACATTAACTTACCAGACACTGGATAACCGCACAAATTAATAAGCATAACGGAAAGAAACCTATTTTTCTTGTCTGAAAGCGGAATATTTCCTGTTGCACAGGCCAGACTAGTCAGTCTAGGACTAATGACAGGCCATCGGCTGCTAAAATATTCGCTGCAAGTATCTGTGGAGAGAAATGGTGTGCCTGCGCGTAAGGCGCATAAGTGAAATGAATGCAACATGATTGTCATAACCAGTCATTAGGGAGTGTTGTAGTTCGTTATTAATAATTATGTATAACAGGATATTGTAAAAATTAAGTCAATAAATTTTTATTAAAATGTTTCTTACAGACCGTTACATTGGCTGAGCCACAAAAATATACATGGTGGATGCATGCGGCCCATGGGCTATGAGTTAGACATGCTTGGCTTCAGGGAATCCTCCAAACAGGGTTTATGATCTGACTGTTCGCCATCTTATCTCGTGCTGTCAGTCTGGTGGAAATCTATTCACTTGGGAAGGTTAGAGCGATCCAACAATGGAAACGAGGGATAACTTCCATCTTTGGTCTGTTTTTCAGTGAAGCAGTTGTTTTGTGTTTATCCTTCACAGGCCTAAGATTTAATTAATCATATTAAAGTCTGCTCAGATAGACAGTAATTTAACTAAAAACGCTTAGATTACATTTAAATGCTACACTCTGTTGCTATCTACTTCTTGTTAGGGTCTTCTTTGGCTGAATTTGCCCACCCTTTCCCAATGAAGCTTACTAGGAAAACTCTTTGAAATTTAAATGCTTAAGCATTTTTCAAATTTTAAGGGTGATTAAAGTTCTTTTTTTGTTATGTTTGTTTAGCAAATTAAAATATTCCCTCTGAAAAATTAGTGGCCCTGTTACATATTGCTGTTCCTGCTGTTAACTGATTTGTAGCAAGACCTAATGTAGAAGGTGTTGCTTAGCATCATCATAAGACTTTTTTTATTTCCAGACAAGTGAAAGTTACATCCTGTCTAGTGATACCAGGTCACAGCTCAAATTTCTCGAAAAGCTGGATCAACTGGAGAAGCAGCGAAAGGATTTAGAAGAAAGAGAAATGTTACTGAAGGCAGCCAAGGTGAGGCCCTGCGGGCCCCTGCGTGAGCATGCCTGGCACGGAGGGCAGATCTGCTTTCCTCGTGGGTTGACTGTCTTGGTTTTACTAGGCTTCAGCTTCCTCTCAAGGATTTCTTTTGATAAAGTTTCTCACACTCAGGATGGTCGGGTACAGTGGCTTTCATTTAGTTTAATTTATTGAGATACCTTCTCAATTTCTGTGTTCCTCGCATCACCCCAACAAATGTTTTATACAACTTGCATGATGTTTTAGCTACATGATTGATCTGTGCCAAGCATGGTGAAGTTGAGAGAGGAAAATTGGGAAGGTGGACAGGCAGCAAGGTATGGCTAAAGTTAGGAGTAATTAGGATTTTATGAAACAAAATGTAGGATTCCAGAAATGGGTTAGAGAAGGAGTAAAAGAGGAACAGGGATGCTGCTATTTATTCCTCTTCCCTTGCTTAACACCGCCTGGGCTGCAGGTGCGGGGCAGGGAAGCTCATCCCACTGTGGTGGCATCTGTTGCCCACCTTTCTTTCCAGGTCTGGGCCTTTGTGTAGCCTTCGAGTTGGACACTGGTTCTGTTTTGTGTTTTAAACACCTTAGTGTTAGTTTCTAGTGTTCTTGGCAGCCACCCCTTTTAGAGTATTTGTTCCTAATTACATTGGAATTGCTTTTCAGAAACAATTTCTAAAAAATTATATAATGCTTACCAAAATGTTGCCAGAACTATATGAAGAATGCTCATCTCCTTTACCAAGATTCTTTTTTATTTTTATTGTTTACAGTATTCAGCAAGTCTCCTTTTTGCCCCATCACCCCCTCCCCAGCCACTCCCACCCCCAGGATAAGTCCCCACTGCCCCAATGTCGATGTCCATGGGTTATGCTAATATGCATGCGGACAAGTCC
>PVJC01011620.1:0-41194 GCA_004026665.1 Murina feae
GAAGACCCATGTGACCAGGACGCGAGCATCGTGATGCTTTCAAGAATAGGTTGGAAGTGGCAGCAGAATTGGAGTAGAAACATGGAAACCTGTGCTGACTTTTTGAGCAACTTTAGAAGAACAGGACGTGGCAGACTGCTTACCCCTGCCCCGCCAGTGCCACAGAGCAGCCCTCCATTCACCCCAATATCCCCTCCCCACCTAACTGCCCATCACCCCCCAACATGCACAGGCCTTCCCCGCACTATTGACCAGAGGACTGAGTGCACCCTGTCCTCCAACCACACTGTTCTCAGAACAGCACAATTGATCTGGTCCAAGGTAAGTCCCCCCCTTTTTGTACTTTGTCTCTGTGGGTGGCCCCTTCCATCCTGCTTCAAACCCCTGTCCTGAAAAGGATCCGACATGACAAACTGTTGCACATGAATGCTGAGATGCTCAGGAGGGAGCCGGGGAAAACCAGGGAATGAGCAAAAGAGTACAATGCGACTTTTCTAAGACCTTGTATTCTTCAAACAAACAAACGAATTTGGGGTGCTGGCAGATTTCTTGTTACTTCTGTTTTCCTATTCCTAACCCTAACCCTAACCCTAACCCTAACCCTAACCCTAACTCACTGTGACATTTACGTTTGCTAGGGTGGAAATGGCCAGCAATGTTTAATATGGGATCCTTCCTAGAAAAACAGGAGGGAAAGCATTTCTAAAATAAGTCAGAGTTCCGGGCATGGGCCGTTGAGAGCAGGCATATTTGTTCAGGCCCGGGAGGCCTTTCCGGAATAATGAGGAACAGGCTTATTAAGTCCAGGGCGCCCCTTGCTTGCTCCTTTTGATCCAAATCCTTCATTTGAGTCGTCAAAAGGGTCATTCTAGTTTAGGGTTACTGTTGTTTTTCTACTTATTTATTCATGAACAGATAACACATGTATGTGGCACAGAATTCAAAATATTCAACAGGCGATGTAAAAAGTAAGCCTCCTTCCTTTTCCTGCCCATCCTGGCCACTCTGTCCTCCTATAGGTGACCCCAAGGTCATTTTCCTTAATGTCCTCCTTCCAGAGACAGTCTAGGCATTTAGAGTAAGCTTTAGAGTTATTTGAAATTTCTTTTATTGACTTATTTTTTCAGAGACAGCACATTCACAAAGGTTAATTAAAAAACCAACAAATATAAAAGAAAATCCTTGAAAAATCATGCACCCAGTTCTGTTCCCTGCCATCTCCCTGGTTTCCACCATCTGCACCACCCCTTCCCCATACCACTGGCTCACCACTTTGGCTGTGTTCCTTAAATTATTCCAGAGTTCTTAAAGGCACATACAAGCAAAGTCAGTTCCTATTCTCTCCCCCAACGGACTCTTTAACTTGGGATTTCATAAAGATAACAAAAGGTTTATTTGAAAAAAGCGAAACATGTATTAATGGAGTTAACTCCATGCTATTTATGATGCACTCAACTTAAGCATGAAAATGTAGGCAACAAACTACCAGGAAGGAACTACAAATTTCACTGCATGGAGATCTTTTGCTTTGGGACATTGTGACCCCCTTAAAAGAGATACCTCCTTTCAGAGGTACATAGAATCAATACCTCCTGAGCCCAGCCAATCAGAACAGCTACCAGCAGTACAGTCTACCACACCAGGGATACCTGCGCCCCTGTCCAGATGTGTCCTGCTGACAGTCACCCTGTTTGCCCCGGGGTCTGCCTGGGCAATGCTGTAGGCCAAGGTGATGTGTCACCTCTGTCAGCTCTGTGGTTTGCCTGCCACACATGGGGGTGGATTCGTTATCACTGTGGCTCTTGATGGGAAAAGGGGCCATCTGGCCCGAGCCCCGCCATTTGGAGGGTACCTTTCTTGGGAGATTCACATGTGCTCCCCGACTCCAGCAGCCTTGAACCTTACTGTGTCATCACTGCATTTTCTCTCGTGGATGGCTATGGCAGCCCCCACATCAATGGCCTTGTATGATATGGCCTTGTTTACCTACTTGGAAGGTCGACCCAGAGAAGGACGGCCGACGTGCAGGCTCAGGAATGAAGCTGTGACCCAGCTGTGTTTGTTCCTGCTGCTTCCTCCACTTGGAATAACCTCTCCATGCAGCTCTGTTTTTCAAAGTCCCACCCATTCTAGTATCCCCTGGAAACAATCCAGACCTCCACTTGAATGCATTTCTTCCTTTCCTTGGCCCTTACTGCAGTTCCTAATATACAGTTACACTCTACTTATAGAGGCAAGTCCAGCCATAATTACAATTATGATTTTCCCTACCATAGACTATAAATATTGTGACCATAGCCTAACTAAACATTGGGCCTGGAAAACAGTTGGATCTCAACAAATATTTGTTAAACAAAATTGAAATGTTTGGTTTAACCCTCACCCTTGGCCCAATTTGGTGGCATAGGGTGTAGAGGGAGAGGGATAGTGTTGAAAATCTCTTACTTGATAGATGTAAAATAAAAAAGAAGCTTTCTACATGGTCAGTCTCCAGCCTGGGTAGGACCCGAATTCAAGACAGATTCTGCACTATTTAGCTACTTGACCTCAGATGAATTACTTGACTTTTCTAAAGGCAGGTGTCTGGCAGACAGTAAGCGTTCAGTTAATGTCACCGTCAGTAGATTTTATTGGGGTGACTTTGACTATTGTCCCTCTCTGCTCAGAAAGCTTGGACAGTCACCGCTGGAGTTCGGAGCTCTTTGAACCACTCTAAAGGTGCTATCTGCTTGGAAGGAGGGAAAGGAAAAGGCCATTAATGAAACTTCAGTGAGCCTTCATCTCCCACCGGGGAAGCAGCTGAGTAATAATTGTGAACGTTTGTCCAAATCTATTCATTAGTTCAAAAATAAGCATTACCATTTCTAAACTGACACCAGCACATAGAGCCATAGGCACTTTCTACTTGCTATTTGTACTGTTCACTAATGTTCTTAAAATGTTAGCTTAAAAATCTGTCCAATTATCTCATTATGGTCTCAGAACAAATGGACGATTAAATATTAGAAAGTTTTCCACCACGAAGCAAGCGGACACTTGGCTGACAAAAGGACGTGAAGATTTTACAATTTCAACAAAGTTTATAGGGAGACAGTAAACACTATAAAGTCTTGCAGAAGTTCAGGAAGCAAAGAGTCAATGACTGGAAACTGCTTGTCAGTTGTGCTGGAGATTTCCACTGCTGGTGTTTTTGGCTGTGGAAGGAGAAGACCTGTGTGTATGTGTGTGTGTGACCTATTCATAAACCCTTTGCAATACTACATCATGTTCTGTCTGCCTCCAGCATCCTCTGGAGGTATCAGGGGGCCCTCTCCCAACCTGTTTATTGTATAACCAATGCCCTGCTATACGTGGTCTTACTCCCACTGTCTGACCTACTAATATTCTCATTGCAAAGACATTGTTGATGATACTTGTTAATGAATCAGTTACTTAGAAAAATGCATTAGAGTGTATATTGACTTGCATAAACAAAAGAAATATTATTCCAGGTCATTTGAGTTTATGAAGGATGACAGAAGTCCAACCCTTTAGAGGAAAATAGGTCCTAACACGGTACTTGAGCCAATGCCCCTCCCCTTTTTATGATAATGAAACTGAGGCACAGAAAAAAGAAGCACTGTTCTCAAACTCGCACAGTTAATTACAAAGTCTAGCTTTAGGACAGACAATGTATGGCCAACCACACAAAGGACAGAAATGGAAATGCTACCCACTGTAGTCATGACCTACAAATTGAGAAGCAGCATGATCCCTAGGGAATCGTGTTTGGGAAAGAGAAATCCCAACAGGGCACATTTAAATTTAATCTGTGAAGTGGCACCACAAATATTATTGCAAATTTAAATATCAAAATAAGTGTGGATGACTGTACATTCAAAATCTATATAAATTTGTTATCCAGCATCGCCCTAACATATTTAATACAAAATAAAAATAAAGCTGTTCTTGAATTTTAAGAAAAAGCCTTGTAGGGAGGCAAGTAAAAAATAATAAATGTGGATGAAAAGAAGGGACATGCCTCCCCAAGTGTCCACCTTTCCTATAGGAACATGCAGACACAGGGGAGGTGACAGCTAAGCCACTGTGGTTGTGGCCGTGAATGGAGAAGGGATGCATCCAGAAGCTGCAAGGGGCTGATCTTTCCAGGCTTGACCCTCAGGCCAAGCTGAAATAGAACTGGGAGAATTTGACCAAAGCAGGAAAGGGGATAAAGGAAGGACAGGAAGAGGCCTGCTTGTCTTGATTTTGGGGGGGAATCCTTGACATGTCTGAAGAATTTCTGCCCCTCTCTCTTGGCAATCATTACACAAATGCTGGTTGCGTGAGATAGTCGCTGTGTTCCCCGACCCTTAAAAGTGTCCTGTTCCTGTGACACGGCTCCCTGCAGCTGGAGCTCCCAGCAGGGCAGTGGTCCTGGTGGGGGCAGAGGACTGGGTTTCCCAGGCCAGCTCTGCAGGGGTACCGCCAGGGGGCCTCTCTGGAAGCACATTCAAAGGAAGCCTCCCTGGGTGAGCAGCATATGCCGGATCAGGCTGGTTCTGCACGAGAACGGCCCTGTGAGTGGTCCAGACGCTGCCTGACACTCCAGCTTCTACTCGTCCCTCGCAACCGTGTCAGATTCATCAGCTCATAAAGAAATGCATGTGGTCTGGAGTTGCAAGGGGCCTGCATGGCAACCTTTCTGAGCCCTTTTCAGACTTCCTGGCACCACCAAAGGGGGGAAATATTCAAAATATTCGCCCACCACCAGCCACAGCCAGGAGCCTGAACTCCCTCCCACCCCAGAGCTGTTTCCTGGGTTTCATTTATCTCAGATTTCCAGAGGAAGAGACGGGAGCTCAGAGAGGTTAAATGACTCAGGGAAAGAATCAAGGTTTGCATGTGGATTTTCAACCTGGATTAGAGTTTTTTGGTTTGCTTTGTTTTTCTGCTCATCAGGGCAGCTCTTACCACTTCAAGAAGAAAGAGTTTATTTATCAAGTCAGTTCTGTGTCCAAGGTGGATGGTGGAGAGGCAGGGCAGGGACTCTTTTTTGTCTTAGGGAGAGGGGCATTGGATCATTATTTCAGTTTAAACTACAGGCAACTAGGCTTCTGGGACACAGCAGAGTGGAGAGAGAATCCAGAACGTATCCAGTGGAATACGATGATTGGCCTTGCACTAGAATCATATAGAATGGTGCAGAGCAGCTTTGCAAAGTCAAGCAGATTGCTAATGAGACAGGCCAGTAAGCCGAGACAAGAGGAACAGAGAAACAGACAGATAGCTGATCACACTGGCTGAGCAATTTACTGCTGGTACAGAAGACCACCTCCCTAGAGATAACATCTAGGCCTCCATTATATTTCAGCTCCAGGCCCAGGAAAGCAGCAAAACCAGGTAGGCAATTCCAGAACCAGTTGCAGTGACCAATGACCCCCTACCCTGGCACTGACTGATCAGTAGACCATGACCCTGAAAAAGCACATATAAAAAACTGATTTAATATTCTGCTAAAACCCTCCCCTGAGACCTCCTCTAAGATTCCTGCCTGCTAGACAGAGATAAAAGCCTGAAGACAAAGGATGCAGTGCAAGCTCTCCCTGTGGGAGCATGCCCACATTGTTCCCTCCACAGGCACACATCTCCTAAACTCTTAGGATTAGCACGAGACTTGCAACCAGCGGAGCAAAAAGCAGTGTGACAGCTCGTCCCAGGCCAAGCTCTGAACCTGTCTCTAAGACCTCTTTTCTCTGACTTCCAGTGAACTGAGGCAGCCCAGCCTAGACTCTCCTGTTGCTTCTATTCTAGCCCTTCCTTGCCCCAGCTTTAATAAACACACTCTCAGAGTCACTTGAACTTGAATTGTGACATCTTTTCTGCATGAAGTCAATAACTCACACACTACTGGTTGGCCCTAGGCAGAGCCGATCTGGGGTCCCTGTCCAGTAACACTGCTACCATAGGCAGGTGCTGAGCTGTCCAACAGAGCAAATGTCCATTACAAACTCCCAGGGCAGGAGTCTGTGCCCACGGACTGTGAAGAGATAATTTTACAACCTGGCTGAAGACTCTGAGGTCTGAGGTCCAAATCCCATCATGGCCAGGTAGAAGTCCTTAGGGCTGGGAGACCTGACTCCATCACTAACTCTCTGCCACCCAGAGTCCACCATGGTCTCTCCCTCTCATCTCCGTGCACTCATTGCAGGGGGCCCCCTTTGGGCACATGTGCTCCATGACATTGCTTATCCCCTCTTTTTGCATTTGCCTTAATGCCCCCACTGGATTTAAAGCTGGCATTCAGCCTACAGATGTATACCAATGTCTGTTCAGTAGAAGCTTGGTGAGAAAATATTATGAACTTTAGGCAGAAAAAGGGTATGACTTTTTCCTTAGTTTTTTAAGCACTATGTCTCCCTTTTCAACCTCTCCTTGAATAAGTGGGAGATAGAGACTAAAATGGGCCTGGTTTGGGCTTGGTGAAACGGTGCAGTTGGAAATAAGCAGGCAGTGACCTGAGCATGAGGAAGCCGAGGTGATGGCCCACCCAGGAACCTGTGGCACCAAGGCTTGTCACAGTCTCTCCATGTCTTAGCTTCTCTTCGCTACTAGTTGAAGTGCTTGGGGGCTTTATAATCTGGGGCTGCATAATTTTTTCCTGTTGGGGGAAGAGGCTGTTCTGTGCACTGTCAGGGGCTTAGCAGCATCTCTGGCCTCCACTCACCAGACGTCAGCGGCAACCTCTGTGCTCTCAAGCGTGACAAACAAAACTCAAGATTTGCCAAATGTCCTTTGTGGGCAAAATGACCCCTGCCCCGTTGAGAAGCCCTGGAAGGGCTGGTCGCTGCACAGTTACAGATACAGGCTTGGCTTCATGCTTCCGAGAATGAAAACAACAAGGGCTAATGCAAGACAGGAACTGATTTTTCTCTCACATCAACGTCAGTGCTGGTCAGGCAGCTCTGCTTTACCAAGTTAACAAGAACTCGATTCTTTCACCTTGTTTTTTCTGCCGTTCACAGGGTGTTTCCCATCTGATTTAAGTCTGCGTTACCCCCACATTCCAATCAGCAGGAGGAAAGAAAGAGGGCAGAGTTGAGGAGAGCTGTACCCCTTCCCTTTAAGGATATGATCTGTAAATTGCACTGGTAGCCACTCTCAGCCATTGCCTAGAATCTAGTCACAGGGCCATATCTAACTACAAGGGAGCCTGATAAATACAGTTTTTGTTACAAGCTGCCATAAAGATATGACTGTTCTTTTTCTTCTCTTTTTTAAATTTTTGGTTGGTGGAGAGAAGAGTACGGGAAATATATCCTTGGCTGATGTGATGGGGGTGGAGAAAGCAGAATCTGCTTCCCTCTGTGCTCTTTCTTTCTTTCTTCTCCAACCATCAGAGGCCCCAAGACCAGCTGTCTGAGTCGGAGAATTCCAGGAATCTTGCAGATCTGGCCCTAAAGCTTGGAGGTGGTCCAGTTCATACAGAGGAACACCTCTGAGGGGCAACTCTGTTTCTTAGTAAGAGGAGATAGAAGTGTGTCACTGCTGAAGGTTCTGGAATGTGTCTGCAGCTGAGCTTAAACAGGCTTGTGTGAAGGAGAATGTAAGAAGATCCCTGAAGTGTCAGAGATCCTGCCCAACAGAATTGGAGGGTGGAGGCAGCTGGAGGCAAGTGGGGAAGCCAGACTTTCGCACACTCTTTGGGACATCAGTGGCTTTGTCTCTGGAAGTGTCACCTACTGACCTAGTTATTATCGCTTGCTTTTGTCTTCTAGACTAGGGAGTTGTGTAGACATAGTGTTTCCCCTGTGTTAGCTGAAAACAGCATAGCAAGGGTAAAGTTTAATATTCCTATTACTCTGTACCTCCTCATGCACTTACTGCAGTTGTTAATTATTTACATAATTACATAATTATATAATATGGATTTACTTATCATAATAAATTACTACTTATTTGTAGAATTGCCTAATTAATGTCATTTTCCTCTGATAAGTTGTTAAAAAACAAAACACCACTCAATATAGAAATAAAAGTGCTAATTTGAACTGCACTTGGTTCCTTGCCCGAGAAAGCCAGGCTGAAGGAAGGAGTGTTTTTCTCTTACACAGCATTATTGGTCTTCTCGGTCAGAGTCTATTAATTCTCAAGCTCTGAGAAGGCTATGGCTGCAGTGATTGCATTTTTAAACTTTTTATTGTGAAGCGTCACATGCAAATAGAAAAATACAGAAAATGTAAATGAGTGATCAAAGCGTGCCCGGCCATCTGTCCCCCCAGGACAAGGAACAGAAACCTTCCACCGCAGCCTCACCCAGGCCCTCCCCAGGCACCACTCTACCAGGGTGACATTCAGCGCGGTTCCTTTTGCCAATGTTGAGGTTTTTTGTGTGGTTTTTTTTTTGTGTGTTTTTGTTTTTTTGTTTTTTTTTTTGTGGGTTTTTTTTTGTATATAAAAAGACTTTAAGAGTCTTTTAAGTCAAACAAATAAACTGAATTAAATTTATTTGTTTGAATTAATTGGAGAAACCAAGATGGTGGCATGGGTAAACACAGGAATTGCAGCCGTGTTTTTTATTAAGCCTTTTAATAAAAAAAATATTTCTACTTGTGCCAAAATATTTTGCAAAGAATGTTCCATTAAAGTAACTCAATATGTGAGGATTAATTTCTATATGATTAATTCTCAGTGGCATTAGGACTATGGAGAAAGTAGCTTAAAGATAAACAATATGTGAATGTTTAAAATCATATTATTATTTCCTTTCCACTGATGGCATAAAACAGACTGAGCAGCTAGCCATATCATTTACTAGCTGTATCTTTTTGACAAATTGCTCAATCACTGTGAGCCCATTTCTCTTTTAGATGTACCTAAAAATCTGGTAAAAAGTTTTATGGATGTTCAAGATTTTTTTTTTAAATCTTTATTGTTCAGATTATTACAGTTGTTCCTCTTTTTCCCTCCCATAGCTCCCCTCCTCCCAGTTCCCATCTCACCCTCTGTCCTTAACCCCTCCCTGCTGTCCTCATCGATAGGTATACGATTATTGTCCAGTCTCTTCCCTCACTCCCAACACCCTTCCCCCCCCCCAAAATTGTCAGTCCACTCCCTTTCTATGGCCCTGATTCTATTCTATTCACCAGTTTATTCTGTTCATCAGACTTTTTTTGTTCACTTGATTTTTAGGTTCACTTGTTGATAGATATGTATTTGTTGTTCATAATTTTTATCTTTACTTTTTCTTCTTCCTCTTCTCAAAGGATAACTTTCAACATTTCATATAATACTGGTTGGGTGGTGATGAACTCCTTTAGCTTTTTTTTGTCTGTGAAGCTCTTTATCTAACCTTCAATTCTGAATGATAGCTTTGTTGGGTAAAGTAACCTTGGTTGTAGGTTCTTGCTATTCATCACTTTGAATATTTCTTGCCACTCCCTTCTGGCCTGCGAAGTTTCTGTTGAGAAATCAGCTGACAGTGGTATGGGTGCCCCCTTGTAAGTAACTGACTGCTTTTCTCTTGCAGCTTTTAAGATTCTCTCCTTGTCTTTTGCTCTTGGCATTTTAATTATGATGTGTCTTGGTGTGGTCCTCTTTGGATTCCTTTTGTTTGGGGTTCTCTGCACTTCCTGGACTTGGAAGTCTATTTCTTTCACCAGGTGAGGGAAGTTTTCTGTCATTATTTCTTCAAATAGGTTTTCAATATCTTGCTCTCTCTCTTCTTCTGGCACACCTATAATTCTGATGTTGGTATGCTTGAAGTTGTCCCAGAGACTCCTTACACTGTCTTCATATTTTTGGATTCTTTTTTCTTTTGGATTATCCATTTGGGTATTTTTTGTTTCTTCACATTTCAATTCTTTGACTTGATTCTTGCGTTCCTCTAGTCTGCTGCTGGATCTCTGTATGTTATTCTTTATTTCAGACAGTGTATGCTTAATTTCTAATTGGTCCTTTTTCATATCCTCGAGGGTCTCACTAAATTTTCAGCAGTCTCTAGAAAATTCTTGAAAAAACCTTATAACCATGGTTTTGAACTCTATATCCAGTCATTTGCTTTCCTCCATTTCTGTCATTTGTGACCTGTTTCTTTGTCTCTGCATTTTGGCTGCTTCCCTGGGTTGATAGAGTGGCTTTCTGTGTTAGGTGATCACTGAGAGGAATTGACTTCCAAGCCACTTGGTTATGAGAGTCAGCTGTATCTACAGTGGGAGAACTTCTGTGCTGGAGACACCCTTATGGAGCAAGAGTTGTTCCAGTGGGGCTTTGGTGCTCACTGCATCTGCCCCGAGTGTGTCCTTTGTGAATCTGAGGAGTTGTATTTAGGATGGTCCCACTCTGGCCATTGGGTATGCTGGCTCTTGTATCTCCAAGGAGTTGCTATTTTAGCCTTTGCCTGAGGTTACTCAGCCTTTTATATTCAAAAGCCTCTGCACGCAGCTAGGGAGGGGCAGGGCCTTGGGGAGTCAGCTATGGCTGATTCTCAGCCCTGCGCTAAGAGACACTGGGTCTCTGTGTCCCACAGTAATCAGTAATCACTGCAAGCAATGAATGCCAAGAGAAACTAGCTTTGGATTTCCTCCCGGTGCCAGTCAGTCCCACTTCTTCGGGTATGCATCTGGGCCCCCAGAAACTCTCCTGGAACTGGATTTCAGAGCCACCGGGAGCTTATGGCTCCCTCCAAATTGAAAAAGAACCGCATTCTCCGGCACCAGCTCTCTCCCTGAGCCCCTTGCGCGCGCCTCCGTACCTCTGTACTTTGCTTTCGTACCTCCTCTGAGTCTCAGTCTCTTTCTAGTTGTAGAATTTTCACTCAGACAGCCTTCCTGTGGTTCTGGATGGTGTCCGTTTTTTCTTTTCGTTGTGTTTTTGAAATAGTTGTGCACGGCCGCAATTCCGGTGTTCACCTATGCCACCATCTTGATTTCTCCAATGTTGAGCTTTTATATAAGTAGAATCATATATTTTCTTAAGACAACTCTTTCTAGAAGCAAAAACTTGGTACTTATGTATATCGTGGAGTCAATGAGATGAGATATTTGAAATAGGGACACCTCAAAATCCACAAAAAATGGTTGATGTAACTTTGTCTCTTTATGAAAACAAAAAGTTTATCTCCAAACTCTATGCTTGCTCCATCAGAAGAAAAAGCAGGGCTGTGACTGACCAGTCCAGAAGCTTTTCCTGGAACCAGTAACTTATTTCCCAATACAATAGTTATGTTCTCCTTGGCAAGAATCCAGAAAGTTTCCACAGCCAATCTGGCACTGACAGATGGGACTTAGGATAAGGGGGGGATGGGGAGAGGAACAGGGGGAGGAGTAGGAGGTGGGGAAAAAGGAGAAAGAGGAGGAAGAGAAGGACAAGGAGGAGGAGGAGGAGAGGGATTGAAGATAAAGATAGATTTTGCCTTCTTTCCTAATTATTTTAGGAGAGATCATTAAATATAAGCACCCACAGTAAACTTGTATTTTTTTTTTCATTTGTTTCTAGACCAATAACTACTTGAACCAGGAGAGGAAGAAAATTGAAAATTAAAGAGTTAAAGTTTGTATTAGTCAACCTTCACTGTGTGTTGCTGTGTAACAACTAATTTCCAAATCAATAGCTTAAAACAATAAAGGCTTTTACTTATTCATATAACTTCAGCCCCAATAAGCTGTCACTCCCATCCACGTTACTTTTCCTTCTGCAATACAAGCTTTCAAGGCTGTTCTGATCTGGAAACATACCATTCCTGAAGCAGAAGAAAGAGAAAAAGAGATGGCAAAACCATTCAGTGGCTTAGACCTGATATATGTTATTTCTGCCTCTAGTTCATTAATGAAAGCAAGTCACTTAGCCACGCCTGACATTACCCCTTTTCAGGGAGGGCAAATAATTGGAAAAAAATGACTATTACAAGGGTCATTTTCTAATGAATATCAATCAGAAATTATAATATGAACATTAGGGGGAAAGAGAAGTTATTTCCCCAAATTCAGTGAATAGTCAGGATCTACCCACTTAATAATGGATCATTCACATAAAAAAATCCACCAAATAACTAAACAAGTACGTGTTAGATATGTTAGAAGCCCATGCAGTCTTTGTGTGAACAATAACTTCTGCAGGAAACATCTTTTCCTCAGTGGACTATGTTTCCAGTAAATTGTTTGCTTGAAAAATTGGGGGAATTCTAAGGGTACAACTCAGTTGAAAGGAAAAAAAAAAAAAGCAATGTCTGCTTTGTACCCAGAAACCTCCGTTGATAGGCTAGGTTTTCAGTATCTCCTCTGTTCTATAACCCTCCTCTTTATGGACTTCTCTGTGAAGACAAATTGTTCATCTGCAACCAAAAGTTGACTGTGATGTATTTTCAGAAATTTCACAATGTCTGATCCTTGCTGACAATATAAATCCTGTCTTTATATTGAAAAGACAGGAAAATAATTCTGTTCCTTTAGCTGTTTTATGCCATAAAAAAATTTTTTTTTAATTCTGACAACACTTTCTTAATCCTTGTAGAATTTATTTCCTTGAAATTCTTTGTTTCTCTTTGCGCTCAGCATTCTTTGCCTAATTTTCAGTGACTCAGAGTGGTGGATTATCTGCCTTGAAAGTTGAATCAGCAAACTTGTGTGTCTGGGAAGATTACAGCAGCAACTGGATTTCAGTCTTCAGAAATGCAAGTCTGACACCTTCTGGAATTCATGTAACTATTACACTCACAGTAGTTCCCTTTGTCCAATGTTGAGCGAGCTGGATACCTGTCAGGGACAGTCAGATGGGCCCTAGGAACCTCACTTAGGAGTTCCTGATCTGAATGGGACTGGGGGCTATAGAGAAATTGAATGGGGAAAACTTGCATGTCTATTTCCATTAATTGCTATTTGAAAAATACCGCTTTCCTCAATTATGAATATAAGCAACTGACTCTATTAGTATTATTAGTGATGTCAACAGTAGAAATTAGATATTTTCTAATCATATTCTAGTTATCTGTAAGTATTTTTATGCTCACCATTACTCTGCAATCACAACAAACCTGCCTCTAGAGCATGTTATTTGTGTTAGTAAATAAGCACATATTAATATTTCATAATTTGCTTTTTTACATTTTGATTTTTGAATATTTCAATATAATTGGCTTCCTTTGAAATTCCATGTATTTTATTTTATACCTTACAGGCTGTTTTGAGAACATGTTTATAGTTTTTACCAGACAGCTAAGGGTTATGGCATAAAAGATATTAAGAATGCCTGTTCTAAGTAGGATGGAGGAGAATAAAACGAAGTATAGACTACTTCTCTCTTTTATTAAAATGATGAGTTAGTTCTTATCTATAGAATTAAATGGCAAGAGTTTGTTTTTATAAAAGAATGTCTTGGTATCATATTTGTCATCAATATACAAAACTTGTCTCTTTTTTTTCTCATGAAACTGGACTCTAAAACAATGATGAGAAAACTCCCTCCTCCCCATCCAGCCACCCACACATACACATGCACACACATACACACAGGCTCACACACAAATGCTCTGTGTTCAGTTCTCTAAAAAAATATTTTGTTATTAATATTTACATCATGTGATATTTTCTGAATTGCAATCAAAAAGGGAGTAAGACGAGGAGACTGTAGCAGATTTCCCCTTGTTCCCTGAACTGCTTTTCTCTCAGGAACGTGAGAAACACACAGGGCTCCATGTAGCTTTCATCAAGGGGAGCAGCTCCTGTGGACACAGTTGGCGATTCATTTGACAGAATGGGCTGGAGATTGGCTGCCATGCCCGTGTGGGCTCCAAGTGCATGGTATACACACAGAGGCAGCACCCAGTGATCCAACGGAAAGCTGAAAAGGATGAATTTCACTAGCATTTCACAGGAGCCTTCGTTCTCTCCGCATGCTAGGTCAGGCTCCTCTGAGGGAGGTGAGATGCTCTCCAGGAGGGGAAGAAGTCCCACAAAGCAGCGGGATTGGCAGCCACCCCTCTGTCTCTGGATTTCTCTCAAAGTGCAGTCAGAAGCCACCTGCATCAGAATTGCTGTAAGTCGTGCAAAGTACAGATTTCTGGGCCTACCCCAGGGTTCCTAGATCAGCGTTCCAGGATGAGACCTGAAATCCTTACTTCTGAATGAGCACTTCCTCCCTCAATGACTCTAATGCAGGCCTGAGCCTGGGAGTCTTGGGCTAAAGCAAGGCCACGTCTCAGTGACATGGCAGTTGATTTTTAGTAAGTGGAGTCTGCTCATGCAAATAACAAAGACTTTTTTAAGTGGAACTGCCAATATTTATATAACAAAAGCAAGGGCATCTGCCAAATGAGTTTAGCAACAATCATATATAAAGTCATGATAGAAGGATGGGATCCTGATGTTAGCAGAGCTGGCCCAGCAATGTCAGCGGGCCCCTGGACCAGCAGATGGATCAGGAGGGGATGGGATCCTGGGGTTAGCCTGGACCCATCTGGGAACTGGGGACAAAGTGATTTCTACCAAACTCAGTCTGTTCCATGGAGTTTTCACTAAGACTTTGCAGGCTGATTTTAAAAGATTTCTAAAATATAAAACAACCTTCCATCTCCACCCCCAACGTTCTTTACAAAAAAAAAGAAAAGTATAATTTTATCTAAATTGAATAAACACTGAAATTCTTTATGGCTAAAATGTTACTTAGGTGAATTTAGAAAACACAGTCCAGGGACTGAAAGTAATAAAAAAGACATTCCATTTTTCCCTTATGGTTTTTAAAGACAGCAAGAGAAATTCAAATCCTATCCCTCAGCAATATTTAAATGCCCTTTCCCATTGTTCTTTATCTCTCACATCTCTTAGCTGCTCTTTCTCCTCACCGTTCTCTCTCCAGAAAGCCTCTCTCCTTAGTGGGGCTGAAAGGTCAAGTGTAGAAGAAGGAACCCCACAAAGCAAGACCCTTGGAAGAAATCATGTCCTGTACTCTTGGGAATTCTGTTCTGGGAGCCATGTGAGACCCACCTGGGGCATCTTCAGCGTTTTGAGAATGGGGTTTGCGCAGTCATTTCCATCACTGTGTTTTTTCCCTTTTCAGCCCACAGGGTCTTGCACATGTTCGATATAGATAGAAGCCACCAGACAGGCCACCAAGAGGCAGAAGTTGATGAACATAATAGCTTGTGTATTTGCCTTGGATGATGGGATGGTTAGAGAGCTGGTACACATTATTTCTGGGTATGTCCGTGAAGGTTTTTCTGGAAGAAATTAGTATTTGAGTTGGTACCCTGGGTAGAGAAGATTGCCCGTCCAAGGTAGATGCACTTGCTTTTCCAATCTGTTGGGGGCCTGAACTGAACAAAAAGGCTAAGGAAGAACAAACTTGCTGTGTTTGCTTGAGCTGGGACATCCATCCTCTCCTGCCCTTGAACATCAGCACTCCTGGTTCTCAGGCCTTTGGACGCCAACATAAACTTGCACCATTGGCTCCCCTGCTTCTCAGGTCTTCAGACTTGAACTGAATTATACCATCCCACGGGCTTTCTTGGTTCTCCAACTCAGATGGTAGGTTATGGGACTTCTTAGTCTCCACAATCACAATTCCTATTACAGACAGATGACTGATGATTGATAAATAGATAGATTGACAGATAGAATCTGTATCTACATCTCCTATTGATCTGTTCCTCTAGAGAACCCTGACTAATACAAATGGTAAGTAAACATTTTATTCTCTTAATTCCAACTGTTTCATTCAAACTCAGAGCACCCTATTCTGGTGAACTGTTAGATCTTATTGAACAGGTGAAAAGACCAGAGAAGTAGCAAACAGACAATAGGTGTCAGGTGGCCTCATTCCCAGATGAGATCAAAAAGCCTGGACTCTGAGCTCAAACCAAAATATTTACATTCTGTCTTACCGAGAATATCAACATTTGGAGAAGGACAGTTGAGTCTACAAGAAGAAAATGACTGAGTGATGTTGGGAATAACTTGGTAGTAAAGGAAGAGCTAAAATGGTGGGTTACGTGTTTCCAGCTTTGATTTCTTAAGGAAATATTGGCATCAGAGGCTGGGCAGATTTCCAACAAGGTAGGCACATCCCCAGGATCCCAGGCTATTGGGAAGAGGGTCTAACTCTCCTTCATTTACCATCCCTGGTAAACATGCAAAACTACAGATTATGTCTCAGTGTCCTAGAATGTCTTTACCATGTTGGCCCTAGAACTTTACCATTCTACATTAAGAGATCCAGGTTTACAAAAATGCAAATTATTTATGAGGAAATCCTTCCATTTAGAGTGTTTCCACAGGAATATTTACAAATGTCAGATATAAAACTCTGACTGACCCACAGCCTTTCAAGAACATTATCTGCATTATGAGAAACATTGAAAAAAAAGTCCACAAGACCCCTAACAGCAGCTGAGTGGCCCATCTGGGAAGTAACTCCGGAACCCCTCTGACAAACTCACTGTGGCAGGGTGACCAGCAGTCCCCGAGCCCCTGCCAGCTCATTGGCGGCCAGTATTTTTCACAGATGCTCCCTGGTGAGTAGCAATTTCCGGATATTTTCCAAATGATTTTCTTCCTGCCAGCTGGGCACAGTTCAGGGAGCACAGCTTGGAGAGCTCAGTAGGGTGGACCAATCAAAGGCAGCTTGTGTGCCTGACTGGGATTAGACTGGGTTTTTTGAGCCTTGCCCTGAGGTTAGCACTCCTGCTGTGACCCTCCCCTGCTGATTTCTATCCCCCCCCCCTCCTCCTTTCCACTTCCTTCATCTTCTTTGCCCCTGCTATCAGCTCACATGCCTCCATCCAGCCCCTCCCAACACCTTCTCCCCAGGCTGACACCACTAATGGGCAGGCAATGGGATGGAGTAAGAACAATATTCCAGTAATAGAACATTTTGTTTTATTTTTAAATATAGTTTTTTATTGATTTCAGATAAGGGAGAGGGAGATAGAAACATCAATGATGAGAGAGAATCATTGACTGGCTGCCTCCTGCATGCCCCCTACTGAGTATGGAGCCTGCAACCTGGGCATATGCCCCAAAAGGGAATCAAACCAGGACCTCCTGAGTCATAGGTTGAGCTCAACCATTGAGCCACACTGGCCATGACTCCATTTTAGTTATGAATGTTCAGACCACCCTATGTAGTTACTTTCAGTTTCTGAGTTTGTAGGGCCTGCCATACAGAAAGAATCATTGACCAGCTACCTCCTACACACCCCACACTGGGGATCGAGCCTGTAACCAGCCTGTTCCTGACCAGGAATTGAACCATGACCTCCTGGTTCATAGGTCAATGCTCAACAACTGAGCCACACCAACTAGGAATAGAACATTTTAAATTGATATCTATACCAAGTGCAGCCACTAATTAGCTACATGGCCTTGGTCAAGCCGCATAGTCTCTGTGGGCCTCAGTTTCCTCTTTGTTAAAATGAGAGAGTTCATCCCTAGCCTCATCTGAGTCATTCCATTAAACTGTGCATCCAACGATAGCCACCCCAGCATCTAAGAATGTTTTCTGAGATATATCAGGCCATAGGGTTTCTGAAGCCATGTTTGTTACATGAACCTGCTTTCATGACAGTTGGAGCTGAACATTAAAATAGGAAGAAGACAAGAAATCAATGATTAATGCTGGCTGGGGCAAGAAGAAGCTGGAAGAAGTGCAGAAGCCACAAAAATCAATGGAGAAAGAGAATTTATTGCCTTTCTGTGAGTGTGGGTCCCAGCACTTTTCCTCCAGGGCCCCCAGATCCTGAATAATGAATAATGAATCAAAAGATGTTCTCCATGACCTGATGCAAAGATGAAAGGATGGCGCAGGATAAAGAAAAGAGAAAGTTTTTGGAAAGTATAACTTTATTATCACACTCTGAATAAAAAACAAAAAATACAGAAATATGGAGAATACTGAAAAATAAAAATTATTTCATAAAAGCATGCAAAGATAACTACTGTCAAGATTTGGACTATTTCCTTGTACCCTTTCTGGTCTGAAAACTATGAAATAGCTTCTTCCACTATTTTCAGGTATCAGTCTTATCCTGAATCATCCCAGCTCATGAAAATATCTAAATCCTAGAGAGTACAACTACAGCCCTGCCGTTGGTTTCTTTCCTATAATTCACCCTACCCCAACACAAAAACAATGCCAACAGGTGACTGTTTGAATATGTAATAGAATTGGGGGTAACTTTTGAGCATTTCCAAACAAGCCTTCTTATCTATGTTTTGGTACAGGGTACAAGGAACTTTTCTCTGATATGGACTTTTTGTTCCTCTACTTAAAATTCTTCAATGGCTCCCCATTGCACTTTCGATGAAATCCATGTTCCTCAAGAGGACTGCCTGGGACCATCTTGATTAGACTCCTATCTCTCCCTCTGGCCTTGATTTGCACCACTCTCCCCACACTCTCTCCTCCAACAATACTGGTCCTTTGTCTAAGCCGTCTCTTTTCTTAAAGCACTCTTCCCCTTCCCAGTGTCTGGCTAATTTCTAATTTATTCATCTGGCTGAATTAGGTCCTTTTGCTACATGCTTCCCCTGTATTCTTCCCAGGTGAGCACTCATTGCATTTCATTGCTTTGGTTTATTTTTTGTCTTTCCTACTGGACCCTTGAAAGCAATGACTAGCTGTTTTGCTCACCATTGTTTCCCCATCTCCAAGCATGGGCTTTGGTGAAAAATAAGTATTCAATCAATATGAGATGAATATATTAATGAATGTCAACATCAATCCACATTAGTCAAGAAAGCTCTTCAAGAGAATATATACACTGAGTGGCCAGATTATTATGACCACCTGACATTTGAAGGCAAATTAGCCATACACTGCATCGTATGGATTATGGAAGCCGAAGGCCTGTTCGAACACCTATGCTGTCTGCAGTTACCAAGATAAATGTCTGCAGTTCGCATAGGAACACAAGGATTGGGCAGTCAACATTGGAAAAAAGTAATGTGGTCCAATGAATCACGTTTCCAGTTGCATCATGCAGATGGCAGAGTGAGAATTTGGCGGAAACAGCAGGAAAGCATGCACCCCACATACATGAGTACAACCCTTCAAGCTGGTGGGGTCAGTGTTATGGTTTGGAGCATGTTTTCCTGGCATGATTTGGGCCCTTTAATTTGTGTGGAACAACATCTGAATAGCACAACATACCTAAGTATCGTTGCTGATCAAGTTCATCCTATCATGTTGATGGCGTATCCCAATGGAGATGGCTTCTTCCAACAAGAAAATGCACCATGCCATGGTGCTTTTATTGTGCAGAAGTGGTTTCAAGAACATGAGGGAGACTTTACCTTGCTTAGGTGGCCCCCACAATCACCAGATCTCAATCCAATTAAGCATTTGTGGGACAAAGTTAAAAGAGCCATCAGGCAGCTGGTTCCAGAACCATCAAATCTCCCAGAACTGGACAGTGCTATTCATGAGGCATAGCCAGATTCCTTGCATCACCTTTCAACATCTCGTGGAGTCAATACCAAGAAGAATCGCTGCAGTGTTAAGGCAAAAGGTGGCCCAACGAAGTACTGATGGGGTGGTCATAATAATCTGGCTACGTTCAAAGGCTGTTAAATTGCGTTGTTTACCCATATCTTGAGGAAAAAATTACTTCTGTCGTGGTAAACAACCTGCTTCCTATTTATAATGGTCTGGCCCTCTAGCAACTTCAGCGCAAAATTATAGCCTACAAACATCAGGTGATCACAATAATCTGACCACTCAGTGTATAATACTGCCTTTCAGATTTGGAGATTTTGTAATCAGTCAGCTCTTTGAAGATAGAAATACACTTGTACCATTTTTTTTTTGAAACAATACTTGGCTTTGAAGAATTGATATTGAGCCCTTTATATAGCTTTGTAATTGCTGCTAATGACTCTTACACTTCCCCAGAATAGGACAGGAACTGGGGAGAGGATCCTATGACTCCAGAGAGCACCATTAACATTTGCATTCTATATCTTACCCTTTTAAAAAATAAGCTAAAGACCTGAACAGATACTTCATCAAAAAAGATATACAGATGGCAAATAAGCATATGAAAAGATGCTCTATGTTATATGTCATTGGGGAGGTGCAAATTAAACTAACAATGAGATACCACTACATACCTGTGAGAAGGGCTAAAATCCAAAACAATGACAACCCAAGTGCTGACAAGAATGTGGAGCAGTAGGAATTCTCCTTCATTGTTACTGGGAAGGGAAGCCAGTACTGTCCTTTATTTATTTAGTTTACTTTTTGTTCTGGTACAGTTATTTTGAAAGAGAGTTTGTTTCTTACGAAACTAAACATTCTCTTATTATATGACCCAGCAATTCTTCTCCTTGATATTTACCCAAAGGAATTGAAAATGTATGTCCACACATAATCCTACACACTGATGCTTATAGCAGCTTTATTCACAACGGCCGAAACTTGGAAGGAACCAAGATGCCCTTCCGTTGGTGAATGGATAAATAAACTGTGATGTATCCAGACAGTGGGATATTATTCTACACTAAAAGAAACTCCTATCAAGCCATGAAAAGACATGGAGGAACTTTAAATACTATTACTAAGTGGAAGAGCCAACCTGAAGAGTCTAAACACAATGTGATTCAACTGTATGGCAGTCTGTAAAACTATACAGTGTGAAAGGATTCGTGATGGTAAGGGCTTGGAGGGGAGAGTGGGGTAAGTAGATGGAACACAGAGGGCTGTTAAGGCAGTGAGACTACATGATACTACCATGGTGAATACATGTCATTATACATTTGTTCAAGCCCACAGATTGTACAACACCAAGAGTGAGAATAATGTGAACTATAGAGTTTGGAAGGTAATGTAGGTTCATCTAGCGCAACAAATTTGCCACTCTGGTGTGGGATGTTGAGCATATTTGATGGCATAGGATAATATGGGATATCTGTACTTGCTGCTGTTTTTCTGTGAACCTAAAACTGCTCTAAAAAGGTCTATTTCTTTAAAATCTGGAATGGTTTTCAAAAAACATAATGTATGATGATCTGAAGTTTTGAAAGTTCTCATAAAGGAAAAGAAACCATGTTCCCTGCAGCTGAACAGGAATGCTAGCGTTCCTTCCTGCAGGTGGCGTTTATGTGCTATGAAGTCTTCCCTCATTTGTTACGAAAAAATAAAAAAAATAAAATGGTTACCAGGCAGTAAAACAACTCATAAAACTGCCCTGAGTAATTCCGGCAGCGGGGCAGAAATGGAAAGCTGCTCACAGCACCTGGTTCTCCGTGACGGGGAAGTTTTATACGTTAGGATTATAGACTACCTGTGAACACTGGGACTCATAACTCAATTTACAGGTACCTTAGAGCGGAAAGATCATTTGCAGAGCTGACTCTCTGGGATCTGTTTCAGGCACCAGGAACTTCATGAGCCATGGAAGTCCACAAAATAGTCCCATAGGAATGAGAGGTCTCAGACCTGTATAGAGACTGTGACCAATTTATTCTGAGTCACAAACAGTTGCATTGTGGGGCCTATTTGAACTAATTAAAAAGTTTCTAAACTAAGCTTCTGTATAGTAGTCCCTCTGATACATGTTAAATACACATATTTCTGGACTTTAACCTCGGAGATCCTAATGTCAAGAGCATCAGTGGAGCATAGGAGTCTACAGTTAAGAAGCTTTCTAGAGTAGACAGTTACTCAGCCATATAAATAGAACAAATTACTGGTAATCGACAACATGAATGAAATCTCAATAACAATAATCTGAGCCAAAGAAGCCAGACACAAAAGAGCACACACCGTATGCTTCTATATATGATGTTCTAGAATGAGCACAACTAATCTAGTTGATAGATATCAGGCTGATGGTTGCATAGGGGAGGAGATTTTCTAGTACAAGGGCAGTGTTTTGTTTTTTTTTTTATTGGAGTGGTAGTTACATGGACATTTAGAGTTGTCAGAACTCATCTAACTGTACAATTTAAATTATGTCCTCTTAATTGCATATAAACTGTACCTCAATAAGCTTGCTGTAATGAAACATGTCCTAGGTGATTTGAATGTACATCCAGGTTTGGGAATCACTGGCCCTTTGCTCAGGTGCACTTGAACCACACTGAGGCTTCTTTTTTGGCATTTATACCTCCACTGAGGGAATTTCTGAGCCCCAGGACATCTTTGAAATCAAGTAGTCTGCCTTCTGGATTTTCTATGTGAGAAAACTGAAACTCAGCAAGGTTGACTTATCCTAGGTCATGCAGTAAGATAACAACAGATGTCAATCAGATAAGAATCCACAGTCTGACAGTTTTTTCTTTTCTCAGTATCAGACTGTATTCAAAGGAGTAAGAAAAGGAAATGGCTAGTAGATATGATATTCCTTGCTCTAATTAGGTTTTGTTTTTGTTTTTTCATTTATAGGCTAGAGCTACTTGGTCACCTGAGCCAGAGAAACTGAATAGAATAAAAGCTTATAAGGAATGGTTAAAAAGCTGGTTTCCGTCTTGTTCACTTATTCAACTAATAAGCAACACATTTGTTGAGTGTTTGCTAGTCATGGTTCTGGGCCTATGAGGCCTGATAATGAAAAGGACAGCCAGGATCCCTGCCCTTGAAGAGCTTATATTACGGTAGATAATAAAGAAATAAGCCATTTCACATTTAAGACAGTTTCAGGTGGTGGAAAGAAAATGAACAAGGTGATTGACAGTAACTGAAGAGGAGGATCTATTGAAGCTGAACTCATTAGCACACGCTGATCTGAGGTAGTGACATTGAGGAGCAGAGATGAGGCTACAGATGGTGAAACTGCAGGCGACTATCTTCAGATGCTTCAAGGGTGGCTGGGCAGAGGTGCACTTGTCTTATGTTGATTCAGAAGTGAAGCAAGAACCAATATGAGTGGAAGAGATGGAGGTTTTATTGAGATCAGTTTAGAGAAGAACTTTCCAACATAGAAGAGAGCATTTACTTTGCTATACGTTCTAGCTTCCTTGTTTGTGATATTTTGTCTAATTCTTACCAAAAACTCTGGGTGGCAGGTGGAATAATCCAATGGAAGGAGTGATGTCCCCCCTCCTTGAGGTATGTACACTCAAGTGGAATAGTCAGATACTAGAGATTTGGGGAAAGGGATCCTGCCCTTGAGAATGCCTAAGGTTTCTTCCAGCTCCAAGCTAGTTTAAATCTGGATAACTTATGTTTAGCAAATAACTACACCTCTGCATTTCAAAGGTTTGGCTCTGATGGCATCTGCAGACCTACAGAACTCGGTGATCTTCCAAACAGTCATGCTGTGGTCCAGTCTGGGCACACAGGAGGTGCCCACTTTATGTTTGCTGAAATGAAAAGAAATCCTTGATTGAAGTAGAGACAGGTGAGTTGGGATCCCCTGAACCTGTGGCCCTCAATTCCTGCAGGTGCTGCCCTACTTACGTCATCGAAACCACTGTAAAAAGCAAAAAAGACATACTGCAGATTCCAGTGCAGGTCAGGCAAGTTACTAAAACTTCTTGGGCGATGATAGGTGTCTCCGGTTTTACTAAAGTTTAACCATGGATTCTCAGGAAGGCCTTTCGCAGAACATTCTCCCCAAGGAATGCAGCAGAACAGCAGTCCAATGCCTCCTTAATGAGAAATCAGAATATGGCCAAGAACTACTCTCAAGGATGGATATCAGCAGGGCTGGAAAGGGCAGTGAGGTACCCGTGATCTAGAAATTCTGCCTTGCTCACTTCCATTCAGTAAGAGATATTTTGCTTGATTTACTGCACGACAATCAAGATGTAGCATAGGAGAAAGAAGTAGCCTTAACTGGAAGGTCCTTAAACAGGTGCCTCTCAAGGCCCAGTGTGGAAAAGGGGGACAGAGGTGTCTCAGGTTATTTGGCCATTGACCTTCTTGAAGACTGGTGGAAGGAAGGAAGGAAGGAAGGAAGGAAGGAAGGAAGGAAGGAAGGAAGGAAGGAAGGAAGGAAGGAAGGAAGAAAGGAAGGGAGGAGGCTCAGGGTTCCTGGTTGACCAAGAAGAAAACTCCCCTGGCCTCAGCCTTCGTCTGCATTCCCCACATCAAATATTGCTTTAATTTTAAGGACCGTTTTACTCATTGTGAAAAAAAAGTACCCACAAGAAAACTAAAAGAAACTCTTGTGAACAGAGTCTGAAATAAAGGGTTCTGCTGCTGAGAGAGCTAGAAAGGAAAAAAGCAGCCATCTGGAAGCTCCGTGTAGAATCAGCGTTTGGAGTGGAAAGCACATTTTTTCACAGCAGCCGCATTATAAATGGTGATTGGCTTCCCAGATGAGCCCACAAAGGACCACTTAACACAAAATGTTCCTATAAAAGTATTCATGTTGACTTAGCCATGTACAGTATTTGCTTTTCAAAGAAACTGTATACATTCACTTTCTACCATACAAGTTCACTGGAGGAAGCTTTAAAAATAGAGAAAAGGATAAAGAAAAAGAATAAAATTCCCAAAATCCACCACCCAGAGATAACCATTTGAGTACATTTTATTTCAGGCATCTAAAAAATTTAACAGATTTATTGAGATATGATTGACACACAAAGAACTGCAATATTTAAATTGTATAATTTGGTAAGTTTGGTATATGCGCATGCCTGTGAAACCATCACCCGCCCTCCAAAAAACCCAAAGCCCCTGTGTATTCCTTCCTTGCACCCCCCCCCCCCCGACAAATACCAATACCAATCTGCTTTCTGCCCTATAGACTAGGTTGCATTTTCTATAATTTTATAGCCACTCACAGGAAGGTATAAAGAGTATTCCTCATTCAAGAGAGGGCAAGGCAGCTAAACTAGAACCTGGGTGGGGACAGAGCAGATGGGCCCCTCCCAGGAGAACCAGGATCCAGAACTCTCAGTTCATTTAATAACTCACTGGAGTTGATGGAGTCGTTGTTAGGATATGGACTCTGCCTCTTACTAGCTTCAGGATCTTTGGCAGTTTTCTCAACCTTTCCATGTCTGTTTCTTCATCTGTATAAAACAGATATAAAGAGTGCTCTCTTATGAGATTTTATAAGGACTAAATGAATTACAGTAATGGGTGGCAGAGAGCTGTTTTGATCAATGGTAGACCACATATATGATGGTGGTCCCATAAGATTATAATGGAGTTGAAAATTTTCTATCACCTAGTGATGTCATAGCATGATAATGTCATAGCACAATGAATTACTCACGTGTTAGTGGAGATGTCAGTGTAAACAAATCTACTGCACTGCCAGTCATATAAAGGTGTAGCACATATAATTACGCCCAGTACATAATCCTTGATAATAATAAAAGACTATGTTACTGGTTTATACTGGTTTAAACATTATTATAATGTTTATCATTACTTTAGAGTATACTCTTTCTATTGAAAAGCTTTGCTATAAAGCAGCATGCTGTGTTATAGCAGGAACAGCCTCATACATCTTGTGTTTACTGTAGCATCATTTTCTCTTGTGCTTGATTTGATGTTGTGCTGTTTTGTAAATGTAGTATGGCCTAAGACTACAGTATTTATACAGCATGTCCTGGTCTTTCGTATTCACTCACCGCTCATTCAGTGACATCCAGAGCAACTTCCAGTCCTGCAACTTTCATTCATGGTGAGTGCCCTACACTGCTGTACTATTTTTTATCTTTTATATAATACCAGAGGTCCGATGCATGAAATTCATGCAAGAGTAGGCCTTCCTTCGCCTGGCTGCTGGCACCAGCTTTCCTCTGGCACCCAGGACCCAGGCTACCCTCTGGCACCTGGGCTTCCCTCGCAGCCCCATCTTCGTCCAGAAGGTCATCTGGAAGAACATCCTATCTAATTAGCATAATATGCTTTAATTATTATAGATATCAACTGTACCTTTTCAATGTTTAGCTGTTTTTAGATATACCAAGACCACTGTATTAGACTTTCCCACAGTGTCCAGTACAGCAACATGCTTTACGGGTTGGTAGCCTAGGAGCAATGGGCTAGACCACACAGCCTGGGCGTGGAGTAGGTTGTACCACTAGGTTTGTGTACGTGCTCTCGATGTGTTCACACGATGAAGAAATCGCCTAACAACACATTTCTCAGAACATATCCTGTTGTTAAGTGGCGGCACATGACTGTACTTTTTAAAAAAAAACTCTTAGAATAGTGCCTAGCACATAAAAAACAATATGAAATTTCACTGCTGGCATGGCTCAATGGTTGAGCATCGAGACCTATGAACCAGCAGGTCATGGCTTGATTCTGGTTCAGGCACATGCCCGGGTAGTGGGCTCAATACCCAGTAAGGGGCTTGCAGGAGGCATCTAATCAATGATTCTCTCTCATCATCGATGTTTCTATCTCTCTCCCTCTCCCTTCCTCTCTTAAGTCAATAAAAATATTTTCTTAAAAAACACAATATGAAGTTAATAGCTGGTTATTATAATTATGACCTGTGTATTACAAGCTACACAGAGATGGTATATTTCTGTGTCAGAAAAGCTGTTTTTTAAGACACTTTAAGCTGCAAGAAACAGAAGAATGTTAAGACAAATAGCTTAAAGGGAGGATACTTATTTTCCCAGGAACAAGTCTAGACTAGCACAGTTTCAGCAGCTCAAGAACATCATCGAGGTGATGACATAAGAAACATCCAAACTATAGAGAATTTTTATGAGTTTATTTGAACCAAACTGACAGTTGCCAGGAAACAAAATCTCAATGGATTAAAAAAATGCTCTGGAGAATGGTAGTTTTGCAGCTTATTTTATACATTAGAATCAAAGGAAGAAATGCAGGGAGGGTAACATGAAACCTGCTGGTAGATTAAGGGGGCAGGAGGAAGTAAAGCAGAAAAATCTGCAGGATTAGACAAAAACTACAACGAAGAGAAACACTGGCAGGTACAGATAGTTAGTCATTAGCCTTTACAGCACATAGAGATGTATTCAGGAAACGCGAAAACCACGAGGGCTTCTGGGGACCCTGCTCGGGCTGAGGTTGTGCCCTGATGGGACTGGGAGAGAAGACTGCTCTGACACTTCAAGGGCATATTATCTCAGATGCAAAAAGACAACAGACAGGCTCAGTTAGGGTCAAGACTGACCTTTGTCAAGGAAGCTACAGGCCTAGGATGTGACTACTCACTATGACTCTCTTTTATTTTTTTAATACTTTTTTTTTTTTTTGGTAATGTATTTTTATTGATTTCAAAGAGGAAAGGAGAGGGAGCGGGAGATAGAAACATCAATGATGACAGAGAATCATTGATTGGCTGCCTCCTGTGCGCCCCACACTGGGGATCAAGCCCACAATATGGTCATGTGACCTGACTGGGATTCGAATCATGACCTCCTGCATCATAGGTCCATGCTCAACCATTGAGCCACGCCAGCCAGGCCATGACTCTCTTTTAGTTAGGAATGTTCAGACCATCCTAGGTGGTTACTTTCAGTTTTTGAGTTTGTAGGGCCTGCCATGCAGACCTCTCCACACTTTGTCAGGTTTAGTATGTAGACCCTTTTTCATCAACTCGTTTTTATATTTCTTTCTCCTTTTCTTAGTAGAATGCCTTTTTCTTGGGGCTTGCCCTGTCATATTTTTCAGATGGCCCTCAACATCAGAACCTCCAGACAACGTATAGGGACATTAAGAAGGACTTTTATTTTCTAGTGTATCTTTTAAAGATAGAGGGTAACTCCCCAGATACAAGCACTTATGCTTCATTCTCATTGGATAGATTTGTTTCACATGCCCATGATTAAACCAGTCACTGACAAGGGGTATGGGACTCTAGTTATTGTTACCATCATAATTAGTTAGCATTAATGATAGGAAAGGACCAAAGGGGAGGCCAGACATTATAAGCATACTAGAGACCCAGTGCACGAAATTCCTGCACTGGTGGTGGGGTGGGAAGGTCCCTCAGCTCAGCCTACACCCTCTTACAGTCTGGGAGCCTTTAGGGGATGTCCAACTGATGGCTTAGGCCTGCGGACATCTTTAGCACTGCTACAGAGGCAGGAGAGGTTCAGGGCTTCTGGCTGAGTGGTGCTCCCCCTGAGGGAACACACTGACCACCAGGAGGCAGCTCCTGTGTTGAGTATCTGTCCTCTTGTGGTTAGTGTGCATCATAGTGACCACCGTTTGGTTGATTTGCATATTACCCTTTTATTATATAGGATTATACAGGATACTCATCTGGGAAGCTTCACTAGAAAGCTGCAGTTTCACATTGCTCAGATCCATTCCTTACAGCCACTGAAGTCAGAGTGATATAACGAAGGTGCTTGTCTGTCAGTTTCACCTGGAAACAAAGATCATTGGCTAGGGGGACAGAGCCAGTGCAAGCACATGAAATCCTGAAGGCTTAAGTGGTTATGCTCGAGTTAAAATCCCCAGAAACAGAGAATTTTCTCTCTCTTTCCACTTGTGCTCTTGTTTCTTGCTTGCTCAGCGGCCTGCGCCAGCCTGCCGTGTGGTCCTAGAAGCCCCAGGGTCCATGACCCTGCAGACTCTACACACAATGGACTACAGCTGCGAACACAAGCTAAGTGAGCCAGAGGCTGGGCTGGACTCTGTTCCAATATGGAGCAGAATCTCTGGGCAATTGCTTTGATCCTAGCTCTGAGGAAGACAAAATGGGACTTTTTCCACGGCTAAATGAAGGGAAATGGGATCTCAGACACTCAATGGTTTAACTCCACAGAAATAAAGCTTTCTATGGTACCTCATTCTCCTGTGGGGGCCTCAGGAAATTCTTATTCCTGTGCCACCCCAAAAAGCCCACTTCCAACAGGAACAGTGGAGACACAGAGGACTCCCACCAATAACAGACCAGTCATGACACACAACTAGTAAATGGGGATAGACCCCCTCCTCTGGAACACATGGCTGAACTGGACATGTTGCCCACACAAAGTCAGGGTTCAATTAGGACGGAGTTAGGAAGGAGAGAGAGAGAGAGAAAGGGTGGTGAGCAGGCTACCAAGCATGACTGTCACCATGACCTCCCCAGTGCCCTGCACAGCACATAGCCCTTAGCCTGTGCTTAAACTTGATCCTGGATCCAGGCTGGCTACCCTGGACATTTAGGAGAGTTAGTAGGGGAGGAAGATAGACTTTTCCCATCCCACAGGGATATGAGGACAAAAATAGACGTTATGCTCCTAGACCCCAAACACACACACACACACACACACACACACACACACACACGCTATTAGGGGAGTGTTTGTCAGTGGAGAGGACTGTGAGGAACGGAAAACAGTGAGGAGAGGAAGGGGGAGGCTAGTGCTAAATAAATTGGCAGGTCAACAAAAGATGGAGAGGAGAACATTAGCGAGAGAAAAGGGATGGGAGCTAGAGAGGCCCCAAGGAGAAATGAAGGGCCAAATTCAGGAAGGAATGTCATTTAAACTGTGTGCACATCTGAGGAGCAGAAAAACCAAATGAGCCGCACAAAAGGCTCAACAAGAGTAGGAGCCTGGGAGGGAGAGCGAAGGGAGGGTTCTTGCAAGAACAAGTGTAAAACCGTGTTTGAGTTTCAACAGCAATGGCCCAGCATTGTTTCTGCTTTTTTCTTAATGTGAAACCTCTGCTGTTCTGAAATTACATGACTATCAAATTGCTATTTCCATGAGGCAGGAAGAATCCATGGAAAGGAACTGAATCAAGCAGATGCTGGAAGTTGGGACAGAGAGGCAGCCGCTGGCCAGAGACACAGGGACACCCTCCAAATGGCTCCTGATGGGGAGGGGGCAGGAGCTCTGTGCCCAGGTCTCTTTACTTTTTCATGCCCAGACCTTCTGGCGGTCCTTTGGACTGTGTTTTCTGGGCCACAGGCCTCGCTCCTTTGAGCCGCAGCACCAAAGGGCAGGAGGCTTTGAAATATCTGGAGCCACCTGAGTTAGTGGCTGCATTGTTTGATAAACACTTTTAATAACTGGACCCAGAGATGGCAAACTCAAGATGCTATGAGCATAAAGAGAGTCAGGAGAATACAAAGAACTTCCTGGAATTATTCTTAGAGAAAGCATGGTATTGCTAAGTCACTTAAGGTAAACAGGTGTGAGGTCACAAAAGATGCTCGACAAGCTGCTATACCAGAGATGGAGGAGAGATGCTTGCTGCTTCTAACGGGACGTAGAGCAGTAGAAATCCCCAAATGCCATTTAGGAGTTACCCGTATGCCTCTTTCATTTTCCTAGTAAATTTTAGTTTTTCTTGTCCTACTAGACTTCTTCAGAGTGGAGTCTCAGTAAAAGTTCAGGTTGCTGCCAGTGCACAGACTTAGGCACCAGGACCTGCGGGCCCTCTATATAATGAATAGGAGGCAGTGAGGGGTTGCACTCTGCCAATGTGTCCTCCTAGCACCCCCAAATGTTTAGTAAAAGTCTACTGAGACTCACAAAACATTTGGTGTGAGTGAATTTTTTTCTAAAAAATGGAACAGGGGCTGAATCTTGCTCCAAAGATGAAAAGGGGGGTGAAAATGTACATGTGGCCAGGAGTACCTGAGGGACACCTCCACCGACATCTGGAGTCACTTGGACAAAACGCTGTCTCAGCATCTGTACAGGTAGGATCTGGGCAACTATCACTCAATCAATCATCAATCATAAAGCAAACTAGGGGACTTCATTAAGTTCTTGCCCCGCACTGCACATATGAAGAAGCACACTGTGGGAAAGATATGGCCTTCAAGGGGCTTCACAATCTAACCTCGGCACCAAGAGGGAGCCCAGAAAGGGGTCAGGACGTGAGATCACGACAGTGATTACTAGCCAGAGCAGAGAATGGGGAGCCCAGGCGAGTGGGAAATAGTTTTCGGAAGGAAGGTGGCTTGGAAGCACAGGCACGATCCAGCCAGAGCAGAAGAGGGATGTGGAGCACTCCAGGCCTGGGACCAACCCCAGCAGGGATGAGGAGGCCGAGGTAAATGTGGCAGACGTGAGGGACACTCGGTCCTGCTGGCAGGGAACTGGGACCCTCTAAACCTGGATGTCACAGGAGGAAACGGGCCCTTCGGAGCCAAAACAGTCTCCATCACCCAGAGAGCAAGGGCTTGAGGGGAGGTCCTTCCTGTGATTTAAACTCTGTCGCCCTCGACAGCAGCCACTGCAGCCCCACGGCGTAGAAATAGGGTTCCTCATGAAAATCTTGTTTTACCTTAAAGCACAAGGAGGGAAAGGAAGTCTGGACCAACAGGAGAGTCCCTCAGAGAGACCTCCGGTTTGCCCGCCTGCCGGGGCGCCCGTCCCTGGCCAGTCTGCAGTCTGGCTATTCAGCTTCGGCCTCAGGATGAGGAAATTGCTGATTCCAGTCTCACACGAGGACTTAAAGTCAGACAATACAGTATTTTACAATCCAGTACAAGCCGCACTTATCCAGCGCTTTTCATGCGTGGCATCTTAAAGCTCTTTATGACCCTTTTTTCAAAAAGGGAGAAGAGGGGAAAAAAAAGAATTTAAAGGAAAAGCCTTCTAAAAACACCCCTCCACCACCCCCCTCAACTAAATGAGCCATTGAGGGTGACTAGAGCTTAACAGTGGCCTCCCGAATGGGAACAAAAACACGGAATCAAAGAAATCCCGGTTCCGAGGGGCTGCACGGCCTGAAATGTACCCCTGGTCCTGGCTTTAATGGACAACGCACACCATCTGCGACTGGCACAGTGAGCTTTGGATGGGGGTCAGGCGATGGGGCTGCCATTCGTGTGCAGACAGGACCAGAAGGCCACCTCTTTGTTCTACCCACCCAGGCGTCACCCTCCCTGCGGCCACTGCACAGGAAGCTGTCTGCCTCTTGCCTTCGGACTTCATCCTAATCACAGGTCCCCTCCCATGCTCCCAGGGCCCTTGTGCTGAGTGGCGGGACATCCTGGCCATCTTGGAAGTGCCTCACGTTTGAGCATCCTCCCCACCTCCTCTTGCTACCTCTCACCCTGTTCCCCAACCCCCCAACCCTGAGCTCCCTGAGTCCTGTTTCCTGCACAGCCAGCCCAGAGGCTAGCAAGGGTTTCTTCGTGGACATGGGAAATGTCAGTAACTCATCCTGGGTTGCTGACAAAGTAAAACCATTGGCCTTATGAGTCAGTTCCTAGGCAACTCAGCTGCTTTGTATTGACAACTGTAGGTTGCATTTTGTGTGTCTTTTTTCTTTTAATTCCCTGCTACTGAGTGGGACTGAAGTTCTAAGCAAGATGAGGTTGGTTATACATGAAATTACTTTTTTTTGGGATCAAGTTTATCATGTATAGAGTTGGTTGCACTAGGACACCTACATTCTAGAGATGTTGTACAGAGTAACCAGACCCCAGGGCATGGTGTCTGGCACATAGTAGGTCTCCAATATCTGCTGACCCCCACCTCCTGGCTGGCCCCTTCTTCCCGCTCCACTACTCCATTCCCATCGAGCTGTGTGGTCCAGGGCTCTAACATGCATGGCATCTTAAAGCTCCGGCACTAGTCAGCGTGAGCAGCAGCGTGGAGGCATTGGTCCGGGAGTCAGGGGCCTGCATCCCGTCCCGCCTCCAACCAGCTGTGTGACTGACAATTCATTTCACCTCTCTGCTCCTCTGTTCATGGATTATGACCCTACTGTTCTTTAAACTGCCCAACCCTTTGCATTTGAAACACAAGTATTGTCTCCTCAATCCTGTGGGCAGGAAGACAAGGACCCAGATATTAAGAAATGAAAGCCAAGAGCATCGCAGCCAACCGAATGCACCAGTGTGTGTGCTAAAATGACATCTGCACTGGCCACACGGCTGATGTAACAGAGGCAGTTACACTTGCCGGCTCAGTGTCGGGAACGCACTATTATTCTTCGGGGCTGGAGGGGCCACGCGCCTCGGCACCCTCAGACAGCTAGTCCCATGGAGGAAATGAAGGGAATGGAACCCAAGTCGGTGGAATAGTGTTGCAGATGCTCCAGTCTGAGACCCGAGTGCCAGCTCACCTTTGCTGGAAGGTTTCCTTCGGCCCCCAGAGCCCACTCTGCCTGGGCACATAGCAGGCTGGAAGGGATGCCTGGGAACCTCTCATGATGGGCAGTTAGGACAAGAAATGAATGGATCACCGTGGTGCTGACCCCTGCTGGACAGAGCAGGGCCCAGATGCCCCGCTGGCTGAGTGTCTGCAGATGAAAGACCCGCTTCCCCGGCCCCCGACAGCACAAAGGCCTCTTTATGTGCTGAGGCCTGAGAAGGTGGCTCTGAGGTTTGCTCAGGGAACAGTATAGCTGGAATAAAGACGCTGCAGGCTTGTGTTTGTCCAGGTGTCCATTCACATCACAGGCGCTTCTGGGGGCTGACCTGCAACCAGGGTTCATCTGGGCCTTTGAAGCCTGCATCTCCCTGGTCACCCAGGTGCCCTGCAGCCTGGGAAAGGGATGCTGCTCCAAGGGTGAGCCCCTAAGCACATCACAGGGGGCAATGTACCCCTAAGGGGCAAAGGAAAGCATGCAGACCTCCCTGTGTGGTTTGGGGTCCCCAGGAGAACCCACGAGTTTTGAAAAGAAACATCAAATGAAAGTGACAGGCCTTCAAGGTCAGGAAACCAAGGGTGGAAACAGCTGAATAAATGCTGTTGGCGCCTTCACCTTTCGGGAGGCCCCAGGGGTTGACACTGAACCTGAGGGTTCCTTGTTGTGCCCGGGTCGAAGGTTCAAGGTGGCCTCCTTCCCTTTCTTCAAGGCCGCAGATGCTGACTGAGGGCTCACTTGGACTATCTGGGTGGGGAGCTCGCCCTAACCCAGTGTAGGAATGACTTTTTAAAAATATTTTTTTATTCAATTCAGAGAGGAAGAGAGAGAGAGAAACATCAATGCTGAGAGAGAATCATTAATCGGCTGCCTCTTGCATGACCCACACTGGGAATCAAGCCTGAAACCTGGGCATGTGGCCTAATGGGGAACTGAGCTGTGAACTCCTGGGTCATAGATGAACACTTTACCACTGAGCAGCCCCAGCCGGTCAGGAATGTCTTTTTTAGATTTACACAAGCCAAAGCAATGTTCCCAAACCTCCATTTTATAGGTATCAGTTACCAGGACCACAAGTTAAAAGCTGGTAAAGTTTAGCATTCAGGTCAAATGTAGAAATGTCCATTTAAGCACATTTTTGTAATTCCCTGTATAATAAAAGGGAGAGAGAGGGAAATAATTGTACTTTTGTCTGCCTCTAAAGTGGCTCTCTTCCTTTCTTTTGATTCTTCCCAGAAGCCAGACTGTGTTATGATCAGAGTAACTGGGGAGGCGTAGGTGATGAGGAAGCATGAAGTACCAGGTTTTCTCCACTGGCCAAGGCAGCCACCTGGAGGGAAGGGGTGACAGGCAGCAAGGGGTTCACTGCTGAGCAGTTTCTGCCACCAAATTCATGGTGCCGTGGGTCTGGGAGGCTGTCACTCTGCTACTGACCATCCCATTAAAGAAGGTGATCACAGCATGAGTTTTTGTTTCTCCTGATGGAAAAATATGAGTATTGTGTTCAAAACTAGAATTTGACCACTTATGAATCAATTTTATCATCTGGCATTTATCAAATTCATTTGATTTTGAAAATTAAAGGTCAAATCTTTAACAAGTTAATGTTTTTTGGTATACAGTTTAATCCAGTGGTTTTCAACCTTCTGGCCCTTTAAATACAGTTCCTCATGTTGTGACCCAACCATAAAATTATTTTTGTTGCTACTTCATAACTGTAATGTTGCTACTGTTATGAATCGTCATGTAAATATCTGATATGCAGGATGGTCTTAGGCAACCCCTGTGAATGGGTCTTTCGACCACCAAAGGGGTCGCAACCCACAGGTTGAGACTCCTAGTTAATCTGAGTGATGAGAGGGTGTGAGAGAGGAATGGAGTAAAGACAGAGAAGATGGTCCAGAATTCAGTTCTCTTCCCCATCCCCACCCCCACCTTCCATAAGAGCACTAATGCTGACAGGACACTGTTCCCCCTCAGGGAGCTTGCTCTCTGGTTATGGGACTAAGACAAATCCCCAAATAGTGAAGTCTAATTTAGGCGAAATGAAGAAGCATAAGATAATAGCCACCAAAGTGATATGGGAATATGGGAGAAGTAGAGGTCACCCTCGTTACGGAAAATTCATTCATTCATTATTCATTCATTCAACAAATGGTGTCTACTATGGCCAGGCACTCCTCTAAGACATCCATCTAGCAGAACAGACCTCCCTCATGGCCCTTACGGTTTAGTAGGGAAAGACAGGTCATAAACAGTAAGCACACCAAATAAGTGATTTAAGTGTGTTTTTTTAAAGAGGTTTTAAGTGCAAAGGGAAAGGGAGCCAGAGCTGGGGAAGGAAGCGGAGCATCTGGTAGCCTCTGCAAGGACCCTGCTTCCACCCTGAATGGGAGGGATGGTTGGAGGGTTCTGAGCAGCAGAGTGACATAAGCTGATGGACATTTTAATGGATCATTCTGGATTGAGAACAATTTTAGAAGATGTTTGAAGAAAAGATTAAAACTATCACAGTGTGTGTTAAGCCCACGCCAGACACAGATAACCAAGTATCATGGATTCTCTAATGCAGCGGTTCTCAACCTGTTGGTCGCGACCCTTTCACAGGGGTCTCCTAAGATCATCCTGCATATCAGATATTTACATTACTATTAATAACAGTAGCAAAATTACAGTTATGAAGTAACAATGAAAATAATTTTATAGTTGGGGGTCACAACATGAGGAACTGTTTTAAAGGACCAGAGGTTGAGAACCACTGCTCCTACCAACGCTGTGGGTAGATATTATGATTAGCCCCAGCAGACTGACAAGAGACCTGAAGTTGAGAAGCTAAACAGTTTGTTCACAACCTCACAGCCAACAGCAGGTACAGCCCCAGACCTGTCAAATGTTCGACCACTAGCCTCCGTGCTTCCAGGAAGTTCTATCTCATCAGGGATTGGGTTTTCCTACAATTCACTTTCATTATATGGGTTTCCTGATCAAATAATGGGTTCTCAATACAGGGAGACCTCCTTTGGGAAGTTCATGTGTTAATACTCTAACAAGAGCTCTCTGTTCCACTCAAGCTACGAAATGCTAGACTGTAATGGTCAAGGCATTCTGTAAGGAGCACAAATGGTAGAGCATATTGTGTCGAGGATTCTGTAATGTAATGCAGCAGGCGTTACAAGATTTATATTTGTGTTTAAAACGTACATACAATTCAGGCAAAGAGAAGTCACTTGAGTTTAGAACACTCAGCTCATTGTCCTTCAAACACGCCACGCTCATGTGTCAGTGGATGCCTGGCTCCTGCACACTGGCCCTCACACATCCTTTATCTTCACAAGAAGCATAGAGCTAAGCACTGATTGTTATCATCCCCAACTGACAGATGAAGAACCAAGCTTAGATAGAAGTAACTGTCCAGGTTGCACAGCAAGGTGGCATCTTAGAATCCAACACTAATGGAGGGAAAGAATGGCTGCCAGCAAAGTTCATGGCTGCCTGAAAGCACATCTCACTGTGTGGTGACGCAGTATGAGGTGCCTCTTACCCAAAGATGCAGCAACTAAAGCCAGACTTAAGTAGGGCAAGCTGAGTCAGAAAGGGACCAGTGCCCAGATGGATGATATGCTGGTCCAAAACCAGGGAAGGAATTGGCCAAAACCTAGGTATGCAACCCAAAGTGTGATGCTTCTGAGACATACAGCAGTAGAAAAAACAGGGGAATCACAGGAAAGGGCTGGGAAGCAGGGGTGCTGGGCACAGAATGTCAGTGTTCTTGACTTGGTAGTAACTCTTACACTGACAGTCTGAGGGAGGGCAGAGCGAAAGTGAGGGTCTTAGCCCAAATACCAGCTTCCTGTGACAGAACAAAACAACAGGGCAACAGTAAGCCACAAGGGGGTGGAAGACCGTGCAGAGTGATCTCCCCCCGCCACCCCTCCCCACTCACGAGCCCAGGGTTGTCTCTTCCACGGATGCATGGGAGGTCGTGCGGTGTCCATGGTCTAGGTTCTGAGAGCTAATGTTTATTCTCCAGGGTATCTGACCATGTTTAGCCATTTTATATCATTATTTAACTCATCCAGTCCCTATGTTATAAGACCCTTATGGAGAGATTGGATGATTGATAGATCGATTGGTTTAGTAAACTGACAGATCTTTTCCCTCTGAGAACCTTGCCTCAAAAGGGATTCTGTTGTATATATTTTAGATAAAATCTTATAATATTTTTATTCAAGATTCCTTTCCTCGAGCACTGAATTTTGTGAAGTTAGAGGTTTAAAACATTTTCTTCAATGTCTACATTTTGCCATCTATGGAGGAGATGAGGATAATGAGGAGCAGGGTACATGATTCCTGTAAACTCATATTTCTTGTTTTTAAACACTGAATATTATGGAAATGTGGATTACATTTCCTCAACCCCACATGACACAAAGTTTTGGCAATTATTTATTTTACCATAATCAAACCCATGCAGAATTCTGAAGAATGCTGTTTAGAGAAAAACTGTGTAAGAACTGATCCTTCCATTCATTATCATTGCATCTTACATCTCAAGCATGCTCTCCCTTTGTCAACGGACCATTGCTGCTAGTATCCCATGTGACCTCATGGTAACCTCGGGATCTAGGTGACGTAGATGAGCAAACTGAGGCAGAGCATGCCTGGCTGAAGTCACTCCATTTTCCCTTCATAAAAATTGAATGAGTATCCAGCTCTTACTCAAACAGTAATATAATACGAGCTGAGGTTAGATATCTACCCCCTCGAGCTGGGATGGTATGCCCCCCAAAGGGAAGGGAAAAACGAAAAGGGAAGTTAAGCTACATTTAAATGTTAGTTTCTGGGAACATGAGGACAAGGCATGGACTGGAATCAAATTTGTCTATGATAACTTTTATCCTACATTCCTGTGTTATTACAGGCAGCTGCAGAACCAATAATCCCTAATGTACCTCAAAGGCACATGAGGATTAAATAACACATGAAGCATTTCCTGGCAGGTCTGTCAGCCTTAAATTTTAGAACATGCAGGACAGGACTCGGGGAATCCAGAGTGGCAGGTCTAATGAGCGATATCACTGACATTCTGGATTTCATTAATTTTTAAAGGAAAATCTATTTCAGGCTTGAAATTTTTTATTTTTCATTTTACCGTATTTCACAGTCCAGAGTGGCACTATCCAAAATGGCAGCCACTCAGTGGCTACTGAGCCCTTGAGATGTCACTCATTTGAATAACATCTGAATGAGATGTGCTCTAAATGTGAAAATGCACCTCAGATGTTGCCAACTTCATACTAAAGATTGTAAAATAGCGCATTAATTTAATTAGCGCATTAATTAATTTTTATATTGATTGCACACTGAAGCAATATTTTAAATATACTGGGTTGAATAAAATATATCGTTAAAATTAATTTATCTGCGTGTTCTTTTCAGCTTTTAATGTGGCTTCTGAGATTTTTTAAATTATGTGTATGGCTTTCATACGTGGTTTGCATTGCAGTGATCTACAGAATGCTTCTCTCTCAAGAACTGTGAGGAGTTTGAGATTTTACTTCACTTGCAAACTAAGAAGTCACCAGCCACAGTTTCATGTGTGCTGGTAGGAGATAGAAACTCTTGGGTCAAAGAAAAAGGAATGTCTATTACAGCAATAGCAGTGGCCAGAGTATGAGTATTTTTGCACAAGTTCACCAAACCCCAAATACCATAAGTGACATGAAAAGGACTAGATGGTGTCTGTATATGTAGTTATTGAATTCCAGGAGAGGAACCTAGAACTTAAAGAACTTATAACTTTGATAAGATAAAGTCAGCAAACCTGCCATTTGCTCTGAAAGAAGACTCTAGCTCTACTTTTCCAAGGATATTAACTATACAAAATCCTTGAAAACAAATTCCAGAAAAACGGGTAGCCATGCATTGCTTACATGATATGCAGGAGTGTGAGAGACCCATGGAGAATTGTCCATTGGTCTTCTTTTCTTAGATTCTACATTTCTCTCTGTGAACGTTGTATTTTTATAGACTAATTTAATATATAGTGGAAAAGCCAACACTAGCTTCTAACTCACTGTAATTTTCTAAACGGTTTGTCACTTCTTTTTTGAATTGTACACTCTGATAATATCTTAAGCCTTACCCCTCTTCTATGACAAGAACCCATTTTTCTAACAGGAACAAGATGGGATGCCCACTCTCACCACTCCTGTCCAACAAGTACTGGAACTACTAGCCATTGCAATCAGACAAGAAGAAGAAATAAAAGGCATCCAAATTGGAAAAGAAGAAGTAAAACTCTCCTTATTTGCAGATGACATTATACTTACATAAAAACCCTAAAGACTCCATCAAAAAATTATTAGACTTAATAAATGAATTTGGCAATATAGCAAGTTACAAAATTAATGCCAAGAAATCTATGGCATTTCTATACACCAATAGTGAACTTACAGAAAGAGAGACTAAAAAAGCAATCCCATTTACCTTCACATCAACAAAATTAAGATACCTAGGAATAAACTTAACTGAGGTAAAAGACCTATACACAGAAAACTATATGACACTGAAAAAAGAGATAGAGGAAGACATAAACAGATGGAAGAACATACTATGTTCATGGATTGGTAGAATCAATATCATTAAAATGTCAATACTACCCAAAGCAATCTATAGATTCAATGCACTGCCCATTAAAATACCAACAGCGTTATTTCACAGACCTAGAATGAACTTTCCAAAAATTCATCTGGACTAAAAAAAGACCCCAAATAGCTATAGCAATCTTGAGAAAGAAGAACAAAGTAGGTGGGATCTCAATACCAGATATCAAGCTGTATTACAAAGCCGCTGTTCTCAAAACAGCATGGTACTGGCACAAGAACAGATATATAGATCAATGGAATAGAACAGAGAACCCAGAAATTGACCCAAACCACTATGCCCAATTAATATTTGATAAAGGAGGCATGAACATACAATGAAGTCAAGACAGTCTATTCAATAAATGGTGTTGGGAAAATTGGGCAGATTCATGCAAAAAAAAATGAAACTAAACCACCAACTTACACCATACACAAAAACAAACTCAAAATGAATAAAGGACTTAAAAATAAGACAGGAAACCATAAAAATACTAGAGGAATCTACAGGCAGCAAAATCTCAGACATATGCTAAAGCAATTTCTTCACCGATACTGCTCCTAGGGCAATGGAAATTAAAGAGAAAATAAACAAATGGGACTATATCAAAATAAAAAGCTTCTGCACAGCAAAATAAACCATCAACAAAACAACAAGAAAGTCCACTGCATGAGAGAACTTATTTGCCAATGTTATCACCGATAAGGGTTTAATCTCCAACATTTATAGGAAACTCATACAATTTAACAAAAGGAAGATAAACAACCCAATCAAAAAATGGGCAACGGACCTAAATAGATATTTTTCAAAAGAAGACAGAAGGCCAAGAGACATATGAAAACATGCTCAAAGTCACTAATCATCTGAGAGATGCAAATCAAAACGACAATGTGGTACCATCTCACACCTGTCAGAATAGCTATCATCAACAAATCAACAAACAGCAAGTGCTGGTAAGGATGCGGAGAAAATGGAACCCTTGTGCACTGCTGGTGGGAATGCAGACTGGTGCAGCCACTGTGGAGAACAGTATAAAGTTTCCTCAAAAAATTAAAAATGGAACTCCCATTTGACCCAGTGATCCCACTTCTAGGAATATATCCCATGAAACTAAAAACACCAATCAGAAAGGATATATACATCCCTATGTTCATAGTGGCACAATTCATCATAGCTAAGATTTGGAAATAGCCTAAGTGCTCATCAGATGAGTGGATTAAAAATCTGCGCTACAGCTACCCAATGGAATACACTGCGGTAAAAAAGAAGGAATTCTTACCATTTGCAACAGCATGGATGGACCTGGAGAGCATTATGCTAAGTGAAATGAGCCAGTCAGAAAAAGATAAAATCACATGATTTCACTCATTTATGGAATACTAGGGGCCCGGTGGACAAAAATTTGTGCACTCGGGGATTCCTCAGCCCGGCCTGTGCCCTCTCACAGTCTGGGACCCCTCGGGGGAGGGATGTCCACCCACTGGCATGCCTGGCCAGCCTGGGTGAGGGGCTGAGGGCTGTTTGCAGGCTGCCCACAGCTTCCATTGACCCAAAATCCCAGTAAGCCTGGCTGGAATCAGGTTTCTGGGGTTTATTTTCTATAATTGAAACATTGTTGCCTTGAGCAGAGGCCCAGCCAGCCTAG